>RCNN01000518.1:0-19152 GCA_003667245.1 Heterostelium multicystogenum
AAGGTTGTAGTTAAGCCTTGAGGCGGGAATTTGAAGGTGGGTCCAAAGTTGAATCGCACGGCTGCACCCATAATACATTGATGCAGATGGGTAGTACATACCTTTGCCAATGTTTGTGAATGCAACGCCTGGTGGATACTCCGTTCTTAAAAGAATCGAATTTCACTGCCCTCGACAGGGACAGGTTGCTCTGTTTTCCAATTCATATCGCTAACCATCTCATAAATCTTTAGAGGATCGACATTGCTGTACAAATATTTCGAATGGCGCATTATTGATAGGAAGATGTATAAGAGAACCCTATTACATCTCCATTTTCCGTAGGGTTCGCCATAGGGTTTGCTCTTTGCGCAGTGAAAATATCACCTTGGCTGACTTCTATATCCATAACTGAATTGGTCGTAGCCGACATTCGCTTGCTTATCACCTCGGAAAAGTGGACCATCCAAGACGCGAACTTCCGGCATTGCCAAGTATCTCTATCTCAAAGTACCAACTTCCTGTCACACATGGAAACGATGTCTTTGCCATTCTATATCCTTAATATTCTTTTGCTCAAGTAGTTCTCTTCAATGATGATCTGAGGCGCTGAATTCTGTAGGGCTACACACAATATATCATACTCTATCGACGGTACAAAATTGGATTCCTTCAAAGGAATCAATAAAAGCTTTGTAATATGTTTAAACTGTACATCAATGTTAGTATGAATCGATGACTTTCCTTCAGCTCAACAAGTTACTCACTCTTTTCTCTTGTGATGAAGATGATTTTCTCTTTTTCTTTCCTGTTGATTGGTGCCAGTACTTTATCCTTAAATGTAGGATTGTCTTTGAGTGGCAGCTGCAAATGTACCCAATGCCCAAAAGCCTTGTTTTTCCAATATTGATTTGTCCTTGTTTAATATATGTCCGTTAGTCAGTGCTGGTTGCAATTGTTTGATCCAGTTTACTTTCTCTAGAGATTCAAAGAGGTTAGTAAAGATTTTGAAAGCCCAATCATCTAAAGTTGTGCTATTACTCTTTTTATCACTACACAATAGATGCCAATTTTGGTCTATCATCGGTATAATTTCGTCATCGAGATGGAAGTAGGATCGATTAGGATATTGAAGTCCTAGATTGTATAAAACGATCTCCAACACATCGACCCAGTTCTTTGCGAATCTTTCAAATGATTCCCGACCTTTTGTACAAACAGAGCAACTGAAACGATATACCCAGTCACCGACAATCTGATCTGAGCCATCTAGCAACTTGACACAATTGAAGTGAAACAACTGTAGACATAGATCGCACCTGAACATCTTTCTTTCTTGTGATTTTCCACAGTAGCAATAGATAACCTTCTTCATTTCGAAAGATGATCTAGATCCAATGCAATCCATTTCAGCTACACAAGTGATAATAGTATTGAGTAAGTATTAATTATATATGATTGCCAAGAATAGTAGTATCATTCTTACATCATAAGGTAGTTTTAAGAATTGTAACTGGTACAGGAGCTGCGGGTGGCTGTTGCTGCTGATCGGTGCTGATTGTAGATGATATTGCATTTGTATCTAATGTAGGAGAAGTAACTGTCACCGCTGCTGTGGCTGATTCTAGTGTTGGTGATTTTCTTTGCATTGGAGGGTTTGCTTTGCTTTTTCTTATTAGTCGTTGATTTTGATGTGATGTCTTGACTGAAGGACATAGATGTGTTGGGTGGAGGTGATGGCGATGAGTATAGCTCATCTCTGTGGTGTGGTCTTGACTTGACGACTGTAAACTCTTCTTCTTCATACTCTTCGATCTTTGTTTGTGTCTGTGATGATGGTTGCTGTAGTTGGTGTTTGTGGAATTGAATTCAAGCTGCTGTCAACTGAGTAGATGGAAGAAGTCTCCGTGGTGGTCGCACTGTACTGGTGGAATATAGTGGTGTCGATGTTGTTGTCGGAATACAGCATTCTGTCCTGCCATCGCCACTTTGATTGACGCCAGATTCGCTTGTGTTGCTGTCGTTGGTGCTTATGCTATCGTTGCTGTTGCTCACGCCGCCGTTGGCAACTAGGCCGCCATTGGCGCTGCTGTTGATGTTCAAACTCGCATTCATATTGCTGCCGCTGTTTATGATGTCGGTGTTGGATATGCTGGGAGAGTAGTAGATCTCATTCTTGTAGCTGTTTAGGATGGAGGGCGTGTTGCTTGTGCTGCTGAACGACATGGTCGAATACGGGTTATTCTCCTCGGAGTCGTCCTGCATAGTGCTTTTGTTGCTGCTGTGTGCAGCAGCGGCAGCCAACACATAGTCATCGTCTTCGATATTGACATCGGGGTCGTCATCGTCGTCCATCTGCATCACATCGTCATCTTCATGCTGGGTGACACTATCACTACTGTACAGTAGATTCTCATTGCCACTCATTGCTATTGCTATGCTATTGACAGATAAATATATATATAGTATTGCTAGCATACAACACACAAACAGTAACTAACTAATTTTCAATTAGCGATATTAATATATTTATATTACAGTTTGGCAATCTATGCAGAGCGCGCCTCTCAAATTGACTGGCTTCCCCCACCCTTATTGAAATTTTGCAAACTGCAATAACAATATTAAGATCCAACCAAAAGTTGTTTTCAAACAAAGATATAACTCTCGATTAAAGTGTTCTAACTAATCTAACTCAATATGCAATCAATCAAATCAATCAAATCAAATAAACCAAAGGTTTTTATCAATCAATTGCTTTAATCTATTATTATAAGGATCTATTTTTTTGAGTCAATAAATAAGAAAATATTAACTAACGAATGTTCATGAACTCACTAGGCAAGGCTTGAGAATGATCGATGAACAGATAATCAATGATTCGCTTACAAGTAGTTCATTTTAAAGGCAACAAATAAATGAGAAAAACAAAGTATTGATAAATAAATTATTAACTGCATGAAAAATAAATAATTTGAAATTTTCTTGATTTTTTATTAAATTTTTGAAAAAATGCAAATTGTTGGTTACTGTTTTAAATAGATGGATGTTGATGATGGTGGAAATTAATAAAACATAGATTGATACAACTACCACGCATATATTAGATAGATTACTACTAATAATAAAGGTTATTAAACTTACATTTTTTAAAAAGAGTTTAAAGCCTATTACCCTTAATAATAATGTATGTTATTACTGTTAATATCTTTTCTTTGATTCTGTTGGACATCAGAGATATTTTTAACATGTGTACTTGAATCACTAACATCTTTGTTACAAAAAAAGATTTATATAATATCTTTGAATTTGTATTGTAATATAATAATATAATCATATAATAATTAATATAATAACATTAATTAATAGTTTGAATAAAAAAACCAAAGAATAAGCGAATATTGAACAAATTACATAAAATAATGTCGACATCAACAACAAACAACACAACATCATCATCATCAACAGACGAAAAGACACAACCACCACCACTGTATGATGCAAATAAACATGTAGATAAACATGTAAAACATAATGCTATTGCGCAATCCTTACCAAAGGCACCTAAAAACAATATTGTACCAAAGAAAGAATCAATGTCTCAAAGAGAACCCAAGCAACCAAAAGAACCAAAACCAGCAAAAACACACCAATCAAACCTAGAGAACCAAAAGAGTCCAAACATCCAACTGAGCCAAAAGAATCGAAAGATATCAAACACCCAATCCCACATGAATCAAAGCAACCAAAGCAACCAAAGCAACCTAAACAACCAAAACAACCAAAAGATCAAAAAGCAACCATCTGTTAACATAGTTTCTGCTGCTGCCGAAGATATTCAATTACATTCAGTTCAGCCCCAACAATCACAACAACCAAAGGATCAAAAACAACCCAAACATCCTAAAGAACCAAAATTACCAAAAGCAAGCAAAACAAGCAAAAACAACCCAAACAACCTAAGCAACCGAAACAACCTAAAGAATCTAAGGAGCAAAATCAATCTCAACCACAACCAATCGTAATCGGTCAATTAAATATTGACCCAATTGTTGTAGTCCAAAAAGATTTTACACAGGTTCATCTTCCACCACTTCCAATGCCAGTTGTCCAAACTCCGAAATCAGCTAAGCCAACTAAAGAAAAAGAAACCAAAGGAGAAGAAGCCAAAGAGAGATGTATCGAAGACTTCAGGTGAATTGCAGGTACATATTGAAAATGATACATTCGATAAACATGTTAAAGTTCAATCCCAACCACAACAGGCTAAGAAACCCAAGGAGAAAAAGCCTAAAGAGAAGAAGCCAAAGAAGGAGAAAGATGAAACAAAGAAACAACCTCAAAAGAAAAAAAACAGTGTTAAAGGAGAAGTCAGTGATGGAGCTGTGCAAGCTAAAGAGAAGGAAAGAAAAAAGAGAAAGCCAAGATTCCCAGCACATGTTACTATTGAAGAGGTTGAGAAAGGATTGGCTGCCTCAAAATACTTCTATGGACAGTTGAGAGTAAATCCAAAGAAGTACAACGATGCCTATATAACAGTGGATGGAGTGAACAACGATGCATTCTGTGATGGATTGAAGATGAGAAATCGTGGTTTCCACTCGGACATCGTTGTATTCGAGATACTTCCTGAGGAGGATTGGAAGAACAGATCTTCGTGCAAAGATGATGAAGAAGATGTTCCCACAAAGAAACCTGATGAATTTGTTGACTCAGATAACGACGACAGCGACATTGAGTTGGCCGCTGTCAAGGATACCACAGATATGGGAGGTGAAGATGAGGGTACCATCGTATTGAAATCTTCGCTCTCAAAGTTGAGTATTGAACAACGTGATAAAGCAGAGTTTAGCGCACTTGGATCTCCAACCAGCGACAATTCTTCTGACGATGAAGAGATCATTGTTGGTGCTGATGTTGTAATGAAAACAAACAACGAGTTTATATGAAGAGGACTTCGTTGTTATCCAACCTGCAACTACGACGACTACTACTACATCGACACCAAAGAAAACTATTGCAAGCGAAAAGATATCATCAAGAATTGAAATTGTCAAGGGAATGAAGCAAAATATTAAATTCCTTCAATCAGTTGTTGACAAAGCAAACAAGAAAAATCAATTCATTACATGCAAGGTCGTCCACATTCTCGATACTCGTCACACCAAGACTCACATTGGTTTGATTTCAGTAAGTAAAATACATCAAACCTGAAAGTAATTCCCCATTCTTACCACATTCACTAGAATGATCCAAATAATTCGACATTTGCCAACTTCACACCGATGGACACTTGTCTACCAAGATGTTTGATTTTCAAGGAATCAATTCCAGAGTTTAGATCGAATCCAGACAAGTACAAGACACTGTTGGTCTCAGTGGTGTACAGTGCCTGGAAGGATTCATCCATTCTCCCAATTGGTCACTTCCATTCAATCTTTGGAGAGTGCGGTGAAATCGAACCCGAAACAAGAGCTCTTCTAAAGGAGTATGGAGTTGATACCAATCCATTCTCCAAGGAAGTCATGGACTGCCTTCCAAAGATAAACAATGCAAGTCAATGGAAGATTACCCCAGAAGATCTAGCCCAACGTCGTGATCTTCGTAACGAAATCATTGTTTCTATTGATCCAGACACCGCCAAGGATCTTGATGATGCTTTGTCCTGCGTATGCTTGCCTGATGGTAACTTCCAAGTTGGTGTTCATATTGCAGATGTATCACACTTTGTCAAGGCAGGAACTGCACTCGACGCTTCCGCTCAAAAGCGTGCAACCACCGTATACCTGGTTCAAAAAGCAATTCCAATGTTGCCATCACTTCTCTCCGAGGAACTTTGCTCATTGAACTATGGAGTTGAGAGATTTGCATTCTCGGTTATCTGGACTCTTTCTCCAGAAGGAAAGGTACTTGATGAGTGGTTTGGTAGATCTGTCATCAAGTCTGCCTCAAGACTGACATATGGTATTGCACAGACAATCATTGATGGAAAGATTAAGACTTCTTGGAAGGACGGCTTATTACCATCTCAGATCAAGCCAATCTTGGGTCCAGACACCCCAGAGCATGTTCAAAAAGTAGTTAGTTCTGTTATGAATCTCCGTGAGATTGCAAAGCGACTAAGACAATCTCGTATGGACAACGGTGCGTTCAACATCCATCCCACCAAGCTTGCATTCGAGTTGGATGCAAAGGGAAATCCAATTTCTACCAAGATCTACTACCAGATCTATGAGTCAAATCATTTGGTCGAGGAATTTATGTTGCTCGCCAACATGCAGGTTGCTACCCGTATCGCCAAGTACTTCCCTGAGAACGCATTGCTTCGTCGTCACCCAAATCCAAATCCAAGAAAGCTTGACCAGTTTATTAACTTCTGTACCCAACATGGTTGGGAGATTGATCCATCCGACGTAAGCAGTTTTGGTACATCTGTTAAGGCACTTCGCGAGCAACTCAAAGACAAACCCGACGTCTTTGCTGCCATCCAGCTCATGTCAATCAGATCAATGAGATTGGCAGAATATTTCTGCACAGGAAGTGAAGAAGAGGATCAGTGGCACCACTATGCCCTCAACGTTGACCACTATACTCACTTCACCTCGCCCATCCGTAGATATGCTGATATTATTGTTCACCGTCTTCTTGAGCTCTCGATTCAGGTTGAACGTGCCAAGGCAACCAATCCCGATGGTAACTATCACGTCGAAGGAATTCCATCAACTGAGCAAGTCGATCTTGTCTCCAAGAACTGCAACGAAAAGAAGCTCAACTCACGTAAAGCACAAGAGCGTAGTGACAAGGTATTCCTCTGTGTCTTGCTCCAGAATTCACTGACTATCACCGACGCAGTGGTGCTCAATGGTGGACCACAGTTCCTCTCTGTCATCGTACCAATGTTTGGAACAGAGCAACGTATCTACTTGGATGACCTCCAGGCTGAGGGACAAATCATCTCACACAGCTACAACAAAGAAGTGGATACTAACTATGTTGTATGGCCTGGAACCAGCACCGATGATAAGATCACCCAAGAATACAAACAGCTCTCAACCGTTAAGGTCAAGATCACTGTCGACAAATCAAAGTTCCCAATTGACACCCGTTGTATTCTTATGCACCCACTATACACTGGTGAGAAATAAACCTACTCAAACACTGACCCATGATCTTTCAAAGAGATCTAATTGTTGGTAAAAAAAATAAAATAAAAAAACCAATAAAATATATTAACAATGTTTTATTTCTTTAATTTTAAAATAATACTAAAAATAATTAAAGAAATTGAACGTAATTTAACTCTACGTTTAACGAAAACGCATCTATACTTGTTTTATATAAATATATTTCTCAATAATGCTTGTTATGGAAACTATATGCTGACTCTTAATTTCAATGGGTTCCGATGATTACCTTTGATTATATTTTTATCAGATAATTTGTGGTCCATGATCATGAACGACCCAGGAAATAAAATAGGGGTTTAATTTTAAAAGAATTTTTGCTTTTTTTTTTTCCTAAAATGGAAAAAGTTTAAACTTAAACAAAAATTGGGTCATTATAATTAGTATGAAGTTCATTCATATACCCACATTACCATTATAACAATATATTTATATTATTCAATTCAATAGTAATAATAATAGTAAAAATAATAATAATAAAAAATAATAATAATAATAATATAATATCATTGATTTATCTTTAATAAAGTGTAAATTCTATTGAATTGGTTTGGTTTTAAAGGCAACTTGACTGAAAACAAACAATAACAACAGAACGTTAAATTAATAACATAGTGGGGTAATGATACATAACAAATGAACACACCAACAAGCTTAATATATAAATTTAAATAAATGTAAAACGATAAAAGTAAAGCAATTCACCAGCATTAAATCACCTCTCCTATTTAACCACAACACACCAACCACAATACAACAATAACAACACAGCAACATTCCTAATAATAACAAAAAACAATAACAATAACATCTATAAACAACATTGTATGTCAATACACACACACTACTATACTACAGTACCACACTGTAGATGCTGCACTCACTCTAAACATCATACTAAACACATCAAGAAAAGAACAACAAACAATTCAACTAAACTCTATAATATTATATTATATTATGAATTAATTAAAATTTAACTCAAATGGTTTGTTTTGTTTGTTTGTCTGATTGCTTTCATGTTTAGTCTACTGTTTTTGTGTTGTTGTTTGGATTTAGTTTAGTTTTAGTTTGTCTAATTAAGGTTTGTTACTCCCTTGTTTAATTTTTTAGTTTGGTGTTTCACTACATGTCAGATGGTGGAGACACTCTCCAATCCATTTTATAATTTAATCTAATGATTCACCCAGACATACAGACAGATCAGATAGACAGATAGACTAACAACAGACAGACAAATAATAATAATATTAATAATAATAATAAATCACAACAAGAAACACTCATATCTTATCACTCCGCACTCATTCAGCAAAATTAACAGAAGAAGAAGCTAATCTTTGCATGCATTTTTATTCAATTAAACAAAAACTAATTAATTTTTAATTGATTGAATTTTTATATAGATACCTAAGATAAAGATAAGATTAAGATAGAAGATAAAACATAGAAAATACTGCAATTGATTAATTAGTAGTACTACTAAGTAGGAGTCGTCTTGTGAGATTGATAAAGATTTAGATAATAATAATAATTATTACTTTAATTAAAACTAAATTAATAATAATAGTTTTAATTAAATTAATAATAATAGCTAATAATAGTTATAAACTATTAGAATATTAGTAATTAATTATAGTTTGTTATATATTATAATTGTTATTAATATTTACATTATTATAGTATTTTATAAATAGAAAAATTAAAAATTAAATACTGTTAATATAAATTTCATTTAATTTTCATAAACTATAATATTAATAGTATTTATAATAATAATAATAATAATAATAATAGTAACAAGAATCACCATAATAATATTAATAATAAAAAAAGGTAGATAACATATAAAAATATTTTATTATGATGAATAATATGAAAGAAGAATGTGATAGAGCTTCTTCACATGCAACACGTAGTAGTAGTAATGGAGCAATTTTGAAGGATACTTCAGATTCAAAGAATACAGGCGATTGTATGGTGGAGAACAATTGTGGTGTCTATGCGGAAATAGAAAAGCAATGTCATTGTCACATGGTTGGAAAGGTTGGCGATAATCAAAAAATCTCCACAGCAACAGCAGTCCAATGGACATGACCATGTTCCATCATTACCGATCAAGCAAAAAGACACCCAAGAATCAACGGAAATATCTAGTCCACACGAACATTCACCAAAATCCCCCAATAGTAATAATAACAATAGTAACAATAATAGTATGAGTGGTCAATCCACAAACTCCAAGAGCTCCACTTCTAAAGAAGTAACAGTTCACTCTCCACCCACTAGAAGTCCAACTTCCAACGGATTGGAGTTATCCGATCAATTACCTGCTGAGTACTCACCATCAAAAGTTCATATTTTAGTGGTAGACGATGATATAGTTCAGCGATCTCTACTGAATAACATGTTAAAAAAATTTAATTTCAATGGTAATGTCGCAGTAACACGAGCAGATTGTACAAGTAGATTGTTTCACTAATCGAATTTATGATTATGTAGTTACACTAGTCACAAATGGTGAAGAAGCATGGGATACTTTGTTGAATGGAAAAGTTATGTATGACTTGGTACTTACCGATGTAATGATGCCAATGGTAACTGGATTCGACTTGCTACAAAAGAATTAATGAGCATATGGAAATTAAACATATACCGGTTATCCGTAAGTTAAATTTCGAAAGTGATTATTAATAATTCCAAAACTAACATAGTAATGTATCTATGAAATACATAGTAATGTCTGGCACAGCTGTAGATTATAAATATGCAAATGATACAATTAAAATAGGAGGACAGGATTTCTTAACGAAACCAATTGCAAAAGAATTGTTGAAAAAGAAAATTGATACTGTTTTGACAAGTATATGGCAAAAGAAGAAGGAAGCAGAGTATAAGTATGTTTCGCAAATTGCATTGATTGAGGATCACCATTTTAACAATCAATCATTTGTATTTTAGGTCGTTTTTGGCAAAGAGAAGAGAAAATAGAAGTATTTTGGCAAAACAGATGGAAGCCAAAGAACATGAGATAGAAGAGTTAACAAAAAAGATTTCAGAAATGGCGTCAATCTCAAGAGAAGCAATGGAATCACCACTTGTTTCAGTAACTAGGACCATCGAAGAACTAATGCAACAATCAAACTGGACCGACCATGAGAATGATATAAAATATAAGCTAACCATGATTCTAAAGGAATTTAGGGTATGTTGTTATTAAGATCCTTTCATAAGCAGAATTATTAATACCTTCAAAAACACAGTTCATCGAATATCTACCGACCTTCGTTTGAAAAGTTGATAAAGAATGAATCGGTTGATCCTGTTACAAAGAGTTTTTTGGTTACAGAGTTCTCCTCGGTGACAGGTGCTCGAAGAAATTCAATTCCAACATTCCCCAAACTGTTTCCAGTATCGATACAAAAGAGGGAATCAAGGGTTGGAATTTCGATGTGTTTAAATATTCAGAGGACGATTTGATGCCAATGTTGGTGGACATGTTTGAGAATTTCCAACTTCTCGAAACCTTTAAGATTCCAATTGAAAAACTTCAAAGATTTATTATGGCAGTTCATTCTTTGTACAGAAAGAGCAACAGGTATGTATGTCGACATTTTAAGGATGTCCAGTATCTAACATTTTCTTGAAGATATCACAACTTTTTACATGCATTCGATGTCACACAAACATGTTATACATTTTTTAACACCTTTAAAGCGGCCCAATACCTGACACATTTGGATATTCTGTCACTGTTGATCGCAGCTATGTGCCATGACCTCAATCATCCTGGTTTCAATAACACTTTCCAGGTTAATGCTCAAACAGATTTAACTTTACAATATAATGACAATTCAGTTTTTAGAGGTAAGATTTTTATTATTAGTGACATAAATGAAATCTATCTAATTCATTTCTTTAATAGAATCATCATGCTACATTGACATTTAAAATACTAAAAAATAGTGACTGCAATATTCTTGAAGGTCTAAATGAAGACCAATATAAAGAATTGAGAAGATCTGTAATTCAATTGATTCTAGCAACAGATATGGCATTCCATTTCGAATATATCAACAAATTCCAACACCACTTAAATAATCAACCATTCGACAGAAACAAGAAGGAGACAGACAAATGATTTTAAACTTTTTGATAAAGGTAGGTAATCGAAATCTTCGAAGATATATATATCAAGCTCGGTATTAATATTATAATAATAGTGTGGAGATATCTCTAATGTTGCAAGACCATGGCATTTGAATTTAGAATGGTCAAATCGTGTTTCAGACGAGTTTTTTCCAACAGTCACAGTTTGAAAAAGTTTGTGGCTATCCTGTAACTCCTTTCATGGACAAAACAAAGACCAATCGACCAAGAATAGCTGCTGATTTCATTGATTATGTAGCTCTTCCACTCTATCAGGGTTTGGCAAGATTCCTTTCGGATACAAAGAATCTGATGGAGATCATGTCTACCAACAGACAGAAATGGCAAATTGAATTGCTCAGACTTGATGGCAGATCTGAAGAAGAAGTGGAAAAAGAGAAATTACACAACTCTGAAAAGTCTGGAGCCAATATCAGCTCACCCAGTGATTCACCTTCTTCACAATCTTCCTCATCAACAAGTTCTTCTACAAAACAACTTCCAAAGATTGACGAAGAAAATTAAAACCAATAGCACAATAAATAACTCAAAACCATTTGTATCTACGTTCATTTAAATTTACTTTTGTGGAACTTTGACCAAAATGAATAGAAACAGTAGAAAGAATTTATCCACACTCCAACCTCTTCAATTGACTCATCAATGTTTAAACTATTTTACATGTTTTTAATTTGTATTAGTAAATAAGTTTATATGAAGAACTACATAAAATGAATAATAAACCATATGCCAACATCCAGGTGTTGAAGGCCTCAACATAAAGTACTCATGTCTCATAGATGTTGAGAGTCGGTCACTATTCTTTGTTGCTTGACAAGATTAGACGCAATGATATAACCTGTTCAATCCACATGCACAAGACATTTTTTATTGTGTTCGGTATAATAGGATGGATCTGTTGGATATGCTAATTGCAAAGAATGAAAGATTAAACGAGAATCAAGAGATTGATATTTTGTTAGAAAAAATACTGAGGAATCATTGGTTTGGGTGTTTTCTAAAAATAGTTATGAATCATTTTTCCAATAAAATTGAAATCGAGATTTACAAAAAAAAAGGAATTTCTGCTAAATTTTTTAATTTGTCAGTTGAGGAGATATTTATGCTCTCTCATGAGGCTTTAGTTTTTCATTTTAACATTCACCTTAACATTAATAATTCATTACTCTAACTTGTTCTTCTTTAAAGAATTAATATATACACCATGGATGCAATTCCACAGCCTAGCTTAGAATTCAATCCTCTTTGATTACATATTGTATTGAATATCAACTCAATCGATGGATTGAAGGATATGGCAAGCAAGTTCAACGCCAGAAAAGAACCAAACTATGCAATCAAACTCACACAACAAGCCATCAAATTGCTCAAAACACAAAATTGCTGAGCACGATAAAGTTTTAGTTGTCTTTGACCAAGATACACAGACAGCCAAGGATATTGAATTGAAAAAGAAAAAGTATAATCTCAAGGAAACCAGTCCAGGTATGTACAATAACCCTAGTCAAGAAAACTTATACCTTTTCACCAGCTCAGAACGAATATTAATGGATGAATAATTTATTCCCTCATGAACTATAGAGGATCAACAAATATTGGATGAAATCAAAAAGAAGAAAAGATATCTATTATCAGTTGGATTCCTCCATCAAGTTGAAATTTGTTGAACAACAAAATCAATTGGCAGCTTTGGCCACTTTTGGTTGTTACATCTGCATTGCAAGAGTACCGTTCAGAGTGCCAAGCCAAAAAGGCAGCTTTGGCTGATGGAATGCAACTCGATTCCGCTGAGAGTGGCGAACAAGAATATGAGGAGCCTTTGTACAATAAGTTGGTAGAATACATTGACAATGCCGTCAATGTCCTCATCCTTCCAGAGATGGTTATCAGGTTGCAAATCTTTTGGCAAAAGAGAATCTTGGTGTACTCTGCTTTGCGTGTTTGCAAAGTTGCTGCACAAAAGCTCCAAGTCCAAAGAGAGCGAGAGTTGAAGTTGTTGCAGAAAGGAAAATCCGACTTGACTGCGATCAGCTTGGAAATTGTAGAAACATCAATCAACGCCATTTTTGAAACCATCAAAACACTCCAAGCCAAGGTTAACGCAAAGCAAGACCTGACAACTGTAAGTATATTATTGTTTGTTTTCACTTGCTTAGGTTCTAATTCAAACTAAACTTTAACCAGCGAGAACTATTTGATCTTACATTGTTGCAAACTGACACATTGAAAAGAGTTAATTGAATTCTACATTCCAACTTATCTTACTCATCCAGAGGGTATTTTGAAGATTGGAAAGATGTTATTAGGATTGTAAAGTAATGAGAAAAGAAGCATCAATTGTATTGGTTGGTTTCTAATCGTTTTGACATTGTAGGAAACAATTCAATTATGTTGTATTAGTAACTGAACGTGCCAGAATCAGAATGGATGAATTGAAGAAGGCACAGGAAGAGAGAAATAAAGTTGAGAAGCGTATCAAGGAATTGACTCAAGATATCTCTGCCATCAAAGGTGTTGGAATCGAAGAGCCAACTGCACAAAAGGCAGAGCTAGACAAATTGGAAATGATTGCAAAGACCTACAGCATTCTCCCAAGTCACTGCTTTGTCTCTACAACAACTCACAACGATCTCCTTCTTCAAAATGCAGAGCTTCGTGTATCTTGTATCATTGAGATGAAGACTGCCTCAAAGACACCAATGAACATTGACAAGGAGTTGAACGATGCTCTCGATACTCTCCAAGATCCAACTCACATCTTCAAGCTTGCCCAAACCGTATTTAAGCATGGTGAGAATGATGCCACCATCCGTTTGGTGAGAGATGCCAACAACATATTGCTCAACTTGAGAAGTTGCGTGAGGTTCGTCTCCCATTGCAGACTTCTTTGGACGCTCTTTTTGGCAGAGGAAAAGAAACTCCGTCAAGTTGGAAAGAAGTTGCTCCCAGCTCAACAAGAAGAATTGGAAAAACTTGAGGCTAAAATCGCCACTTTACCAGAATGGCCATCTTTCGGTATCCTTACTGCCCGTAACCAATATGACAATCTTCACCTTGAGGTTGCACAGGTTAATGATTTCATCTGTTCTCCTCTCCAAGAAGAATTTGGAGAACTCCAAGGATGTCGAAAGAAAGAATATGGTCAACCAACAATTCAACCAACTTGTCGAATTGTGCCTCGAGAAATTCAGCGATCCAACCTATCTCATGAAGTTTGCCAAGCATATGAAGGACAGTCGTGAAGATCAAGTAATGACTCGTATCATTACACAAATCTTTAAGCGTACCAATGAGATTGAATCCGCCAGACAAGTTCGTCTTGCTTTGCAAGCCAACTTGGAAACTGCCACAAACAATGTCAAGAGAGACAACTCCCCAGAGTCATTGGCAAACAAGAAAAAGATTGAAGCTGAAATTGAAGCATTGCCAGTCTGGCCACACTATGCCAAACTTAACGAATCCAGACAATACGACGACATCAAGTACCCAAGCATCAACCACACTCTTGGAGTCTCTCATTGATTGTCTCAACTTTGTCGAAGAGAAGATGCGCAAGAGAAAGATGTTTGACTTGAAGACTTTGAATGAAGATGATTTTACTCAAAGAACAAGAGACCTTACAAAAGCTTACTCAAGACGCATTGATGTTGTGTCTTTCAAATCTTGAGAGCATAAACTCTATAATCCAACTGGCCACCCAGCTTGGTCCAAAGAACGATGCTCTCTTTATTGAAATTGCCAAGATTTTCCATCCCAAACTCCGTGAGTTTTACCAACATGCTATCAATGCAAAGAGCAAGCAAATCATGGTTCAGATGTTAGAAGAGGAACTCGCCGAGTTGACTCGTATGAAGAAGGATATGTCTGATGAGGATTTGGCACTTTTGGAGAACACTCGTAGTGAGATGAATGCTATTGTACTTCCATACATGGACGACTATTTGAAAGAGCAATCACACCACACTAAGATGGTTTTGGAAGGAATCAAGTACGTCTTTGACGCACGTCAAGCTATTTTGGTAAAGATTGCCAACTCTGAAATCAAGGCCTCCGAGTCTGATATTGCATTGAAGGCTTCAAAGGAACGTATCAATTTGATTATGCAGATTGTCCAAACTTACATCCAAGATCCAAGTACCCATCTCAAATTGACAAACTACCTAATCGAGAAGAAGGAGTTTGCACTTGTTGAGCAAGTTTGTAATTTTGCTTTTGAAAAGTTGATTATCTTTAGAGAGGAACAAGCCAAGAGAGAAAACCTTCTCAAAGAAAAAACACAAATCCTTGAGGAAAAAGAGGCTCTTGACAAACAACGTAGAAGATTGTCTGTTGAGAAACAAAAGAGACTTCGTGAAATCTTGTTCAGCGAGAAACTTCACTCCCTTCTCCCAGATTTCCATAACGAGGAAGTCGACAGCAACGCATTGTCTATCAGCAAAGCTCTCATCGGAAGCGTAGCAAAGGAAAAGATGAACTTTGAGTCCAATATTACCACCCTAAATGAAGATAGTCTCCGTCAAGTTGCCACTGACCGTAAGAAGTTCACTGAAAAGATCGCCACCACTGTCAAGAAATGTATTGAGCAAATCAAGTCACTCGAGACTATGATGAAGTTTGCAAATGAGTTGTATGAAAAGAAGGAGTACCTCATGGTAATCCAAGTCGGTACTATTATTGAAAGTACACTCAATCAACACAGTAAAGTTTTGGATGACAAGGAAAACATGGAAAAGAAATCAAGGCCAACCAACAAAAGTTCCTTCACGTTCAAGATCTTGCACAACGTCCACCAATCCAAGACGCCATTGATCGTCTTACCGCTCAACTTCGTGATATTAAGCCAAAATACTCCTATGAGGAGATCAAGAATTTCACTCTCCAGATCACCCAACTCATGATCCAATCTGCCAACTTTTGAAGATCTTGTGAGGTCATTCGTGATCAAACCATCATTTCCTTCAAGATTGACACAACCGCAGAGAAATGGGATCAAATTAGAAACTTGTCTTCAGAAGAAGAGTGGGCTACTATCAAGGAGGAGCTTGTAGTGTTTGTCATGAAACGTGACGAGAACATCAACAGCAAGATTGAGTTACTTATGAAAGATGGATTGTTCAAACAATGCATTGAAATCTTCCCACACCCTGCCGAGAGTGATGCTGATTGCACAGCAAATGGTTCTTCTCGAATCTCTTTATGATGCTGTCGACGAATATGACTTCAAGTTATGCGCTTCAATTCTCCATTAATTCAACGTTATGCCAAGCGTTGCTACCAAGAATGGCTTACGAGAAACTTGACCCACTGTACGACTCACTTCAAAAGCGTTTCCAGAGAAGATCAAAGAAATGTTCATCACTGCCACCGACTATATGTTGGTCACCATTCTTCCAAGCCAATACCCAACATTCTTGCAGATGCTCAAGAGCTTCAAGAAGAGAATGTGCTCCACACTAGGAAGGACGAATATTGGAGAAGCTTTGTTGAGGAATTCAAGAAGAAACAAAAAGGAAAGAAGAAATTATTGCAAATGCTTGGTTTGATCAAACGACTCTGTTTGGAATATCGAAGCATCCAACCAATCATCCCTCCAGAAATCAAATGCTGCTGGCAATAGAAGTACCAAAAACAAACACGATTCATCCAGTGCCACTCCAATTAAAAAGATCAGAGTAACCGGACTTTCATCAGCCTCAACAGTCTCAGCAATCTCACATGCCAACAACAATGATGACAACGAAGAGATGTTAGATGACACCCCAGCTACACCAGTCCAAGAAGAAGACGATGAATAAATAACTTAAGAAAAATCAAAAATAAATAAATTATGTACATATAATTTTAAAATACATCTTGCCGAATATGGATCTGATTAATCAGATTATCAATTTTGATATTTTTGATCACACCCGTCGATTGATTGAAATGTATTCTTGTCGTCTTTTTTTTCCAAACAAGATCTGTAATATACATAATCATCAGTAATAAACATACATATGATACCATTTCATTTACTTAAATTAAAGAACTTCTCGATTTTTAAGCAACTTCAGATTGAAGAAGCATTGTTTAGATGTAGAAGTGCTGGAAACTGGGTGATTATCAATCAAGGTACACCCGACCCAATGGTTGTAATGGGTATCTCTGGCAAACCAGATCGTTTAGTCAACCTTGATAAAGCAACAGAAATGAATATATCAATCATAAAGAGATTTACTGGGGGTGGCACTGTTATTGTTGACCAACAAACTCTCTTTGCATCACTCATCATGGACTTTGAATGGTTGAATAAACACACTGGACTCAAGTCGATGTTTCCTCGCGATATTATGAAGTGGTCAGAAGGATTCTATCGACAGGTGTTTGCCGACTACGCTGACTTCTCATTGATGGAGCACGACTACTCTTTTGGAACTAAAAAGTTTGGAGGAAACGCTCAGTCGGTATCAAGGAATCGTTTTGTACACCATACATCTTTCTTGTTCGACTTTTTGGATGAACGAAGGGTGTACTCAAACATCCAGAGAGCACACCAAAATACAGAGAAGGCCGAGACCATCTTAACTTCCTCTGTAAAGCTGAAGGAGCGTTATGAAAATACCGATACCATTGTACATAACATAGAAAATACCATTAAATCAATACATTAAGCTAAAGCACACAGACAGTAAACCACCGACAACAAGCACAAGCAATGAGGATATAAATAGAATTCTAATTGATATTGACAGTACAGATGATGCTATTGATATACAGCCTCAACAGGTGATCGAAGTAACATTAGAGGATGCATTAAAGTATCTAGAGTTTGAACATAATAAAACGAATATAATGATGGATCCCAGAGATTACAAAGCAAACAAGTATTCAACAACAAACAATAAAAGAATAATTGCAACTAAAAAATATATACCTCTTGCTTGATTAGTTTGTATGATAAACTTAATTTTAGTTTATTGTAATCTGAACATTTTGATCCAATTCTTTTTTCTTCTTGCTAGTCTTGCTTCCTCTGTTTCGTCGGTAAGAGTAACCGGTATCTCTGTGATCAAAGTTGGGTCTACATTTTCAAAAGAATTTACATTGACCACCGCATAGATATTACCATCAAATGGTGCTGCAAACCAGCGGAACAATTCCGCACTCCTTACATACATAAAAGTCAGCTGTTTTGGTACCAAAGTTATACAACTTGAGTGATTGCTTATCTTTTACAATGACACTAAGCTTGCCAGTTGTGCTTGATGTCCACACACCACATGCTTAAAACAAAAAGTACAACTGCATGCTTGCAGGAATATAATCAACATCCGAATTCCATTCGAATTCAAATGCGATATTCTTACAATGGCAACAACCTTTGATAACGGGAATCACCATTTATAACTTCAAAGCAAGTAAAGAGAGTTGAAGAGGAGGAATAGAATAGTATAGCGTACTATTAAAAAACAAAAATGAATCATTTACAAAATTATTTAGTATTTAGTCAATAAAGTTGTAGAATGACTCGAAAAAGATTGGATAGCTTCGATGGTATTTTCTGTGTTGAAGGAATTTGGGACAGACTCCATAGTTGCATACGTTGACGAATCTCGTCACTGCTCTGAGGTGATATGGTTGTAGCTGTTGTCTGTCATAGATGCGCTTGAATGTATCAAAAATTTCGTCGGCATATTCGAAAGGTAATGAAAAGTGGAATGAATCCAATGGTGGTAATGATTCCATAAATTGAAGCACTCTTTCTCTTTTTGATTCACAATCCGAAAGCATGAATGTTTGAAGCTGTGGGTATTTAGCATGGTTGTCCAATAGAAATTCA
>RCNN01000519.1:0-52066 GCA_003667245.1 Heterostelium multicystogenum
GTCATCGAGATGGAAGTAGGATCGATTAGGATATTGAAGTCCTAGATTGTATTAAAACGATCTCCAACACATCGACCCAGTTCTTTGCGAATCTTTCAAATGATTCCCGACCTTTTGTACAAACAGAGCAACTGAAACGATATACCCAGTCACCGACAATCTGATCTGAGCCATCTAGCAACTTGACACAATTGAAGTGAAACAACTGTAGACATAGATCGCACCTGACCATCTTTTCTTTTCTTGTGATTTTCCACAGTAGCAATAGATACCTTCTTCATTCGAAAGATGATCTAGATCCCAATGCAATCCATTTCAGCTACAAGTGATAATAGTATTGAGTAAGTATTAATTATATGATTGCCAAGAATAGTAGTATCATTCTTACATCATAAGGTAGTTTAAGAAATTGTAACTGGTACAGGAGCTGCGGGTGGCTGTTGCTGCTGATCGGTGCTGATTGTAGATGATATTGCATTTGTATCTAATGTAGGAGAAGTAACTGTCACCGCTGCTGTGGCTGATTCTAGTGTTGGTGATTTCTTTGCATTGGAGGGTTTGCTTTGCTTTTTCTTATTAGTCGTTGATTTTGATGTGATGTCTTGACTGAAGGACATAGATGTGTTGGGTGGAGGTGATGGCGATGAGTATAGCTCATCTCTGTGGTGTGGTCTTGACTTGACGACTGTAAACTCTTCTTCTTCATACTCTTCGATCTTTGTTTGTGTCTGTGATGATGGTTGCTGTAGTTGGTGTTTGTGGAATTGAATTCAAGCTGCTGTCAACTGAGTAGATGGAAGAAGTCTCCGTGGTGGTCGCACTGTACTGGTGGAATATAGTGGTGTCGATGTTGTTGTCGGAATACAGCATTCTGTACCTGCCATCGCCACTTTGATTGACGCCAGATTCGCTTGTGTTGCTGTCGTTGGTGCTTATGCTATCGTTGCTGTTGCTCACGCCGCCGTTGGCAACTAGGCCGCCATTGGCGCTGCTGTTGATGTTCAAACTCGCATTCATATTGCTGCCGCTGTTTATGATGTCGGTGTTGGATATGCTGGGAGAGTAGTAGATCTCATTCTTGTAGCTGTTTAGGATGGAGGGCGTGTTGCTTGTGCTGCTGAACGACATGGTCGAATACGGGTTATTCTCCTCGGAGTCGTCCTGCATAGTGCTTTGTTGCTGCTGTTGTGCAGCAGCGGCAGCCAACACATAGTCATCGTCTTCGATATTGACATCGGGGTCGTCATCGTCCATCTGCATCACATCGTCATCTTCATGCTGGGTGACACTATCACTACTGTACAGTAGATTCTCATTGCCACTCATTGCTATTGCTATGCTATTGACAGATAAATATATATAGTATTGCTAGCATACAACACACAACAGTAACTAACTAATTTTCAATTAGCGATATTAATATATTTATATTACAGTTTGGCAATCTATGCAGAGCGCGCCTCTCAAATTGACTGGCTTCCCCCACCCTTATTGAAATTTTGCAAACTGCAATAACAATATTAAGATCCAACCAAAAGTTGTTTTCAAACAAAGATATAACTCTCGATTAAAGTGTTCTAACTAATCTAACTCAATATGCAATCAATCAAATCAATCAAATCAAATAAACCAAAGGTTTTATCAATCAATTGCTTTAATCTATTATTATAAGGATCTATTTTTTGAGTCAATAAATAAGAAAATATTAACTAACGAATGTTCATGAACTCACTAGGCAAGGCTTGAGAATGATCGATGAACAGATAATCAATGATTCGCTTACAAGTAGTTCATTTTAAAGGCAAACAAATAAATGAGAAAA
The DNA here is from genome assembly GCA_003667245.1 of Heterostelium multicystogenum. Taxonomy (NCBI): domain Eukaryota; phylum Evosea; class Eumycetozoa; order Acytosteliales; family Acytosteliaceae; genus Heterostelium; species Heterostelium multicystogenum. Next base: position 1,823 of record RCNN01000519.1, read on the forward strand.
ACAAAGTATTGATAAATAAATTATTAACTGCATGAAAAATAAATAATTTGAAATTTTCTTGATTTTTTATTAAATTTTGAAAAATGCAAATTGTTGGTTACTGTTTTAAATAGATGGATGTTGATGATGGTGGAAATTAATAAAACATAGATTGATACAACTACCACGCATATATTAGATAGATTACTACTAATAATAAAGGTTATTAAACTTACATTTTTTAAAAAGAGTTTAAAGCCTATTACCCTTAATAATAATGTATGTTATTACTGTTAATATCTTTTCTTTGATTCTGTTGGACATCAGAGATATTTTTAACATGTGTACTTGAATCACTAACATCTTTGTTACAAAAAAAGATTTATATAATATCTTTGAATTTGTATTGTAATATAATAATATAATCATATATAATAATATAATATAATAACATTAATTAATAGTTTGAATAAAAAAGACCAAGAATAAGCGAATATTGAACAAATTACATAAAATAATGTCGACATCAACAACAACAACAACAACATCATCATCATCAACAGACGAAAAGACACAACCACCACCACTGTATGATGCAAATAAACATGTAGATAAACATGTAAAACATAATGCTATTGCGCAATCCTTACCAAAGGCACCTAAAAACAATATTGTACCAAAGAAAGAATCAATGTCTCAAAGAGAACCCAAGCAACCAAAAGAACCAAAACCAGCAAAAACACCAATCAAACCTAGAGAACCAAAAGAGTCCAAACATCCAACTGAGCCAAAAGAATCGAAAGATATCAAACACCCAATCCCACATGAATCAAAGCAACCAAAGCAACCAAAGCAACCTAAACAACCAAAACAACCAAAAGATCAAAAGCAACCATCTGTTAACATAGTTTCTGCTGCTGCCCGAAGATATTCAATTACATTCAGTTCAGCCCCAACAATCACAACAACCAAAGGATCAAAAACAACCCAAACATCCTAAAGAACCAAAATTACCAAAGCAAGCAAAACAAGCAAAAACAACCCAAACAACCTAAGCAACCGAAACAACCTAAAGAATCTAAGGAGCAAAATCAATCTCAACCACAACCAATCGTAATCGGTCAATTAAATATTGACCCAATTGTTGTAGTCCAAAAAGATTTTACACAGGTTCATCTTCCACCACTTCCAATGCCAGTTGTCCAAACTCCGAAATCAGCTAAGCCAACTAAAGAAAAAGAAACCAAAGGAGAAGAAGCCAAAGAGAGATGTATCGAAGACTTCAGGTGAATTGCAGGTACATATTGAAAATGATACATTCGATAAACATGTTAAAGTTCAATCCCAACCACAACAGGCTAAGAAACCCAAGGAGAAAAAGCCTAAAGAGAAGAAGCCAAAGAAGGAGAAAGATGAAACAAAGAAACAACCTCAAAAGAAAAAAAACAGTGTTAAAGGAGAAGTCAGTGATGGAGCTGTGCAAGCTAAAGAGAAGAAAGAAAAAAGAGAAAGCCAAGATTCCCAGCACATGTTACTATTGAAGAGGTTGAGAAAGGATTGGCTGCCTCAAAATACTTCTATGGACAGTTGAGAGTAAATCCAAAGAAGTACAACGATGCCTATATAACAGTGGATGGAGTGAACAACGATGCATTCTGTGATGGATTGAAGATGAGAAATCGTGGTTTCCACTCGGACATCGTTGTATTCGAGATACTTCCTGAGGAGGATTGGAAGAACAGATCTTCGTGCAAAGATGATGAAGAAGATGTTCCCACAAAGAAACCTGATGAATTTGTTGACTCAGATAACGACGACAGCGACATTGAGTTGGCCGCTGTCAAGGATACCACAGATATGGGAGGTGAAGATGAGGGTACCATCGTATTGAAATCTTCGCTCTCAAAGTTGAGTATTGAACAACGTGATAAAGCAGAGTTTAGCGCACTTGGATCTCCAACCAGCGACAATTCTTCTGACGATGAAGAGATCATTGTTGGTGCTGATGTTGTAATGAAAACAAACAACGAGTTATATGAAGAGGACTTCGTTGTTATCCAACCTGCAACTACGACGACTACTACTACATCGACACCAAAGAAAACTATTGCAAGCGAAAAGATATCATCAAGAATTGAAATTGTCAAGGGAATGAAGCAAAATATTAAATTCCTTCAATCAGTTGTTGACAAAGCAAACAAGAAAAATCAATTCATTACATGCAAGGTCGTCCACATTCTCGATACTCGTCACACCAAGACTCACATTGGTTTGATTTCAGTAAGTAAAATACATCAAACCTGAAAGTAATTCCCCATTCTTACCACATTCACTAGAATGATCCAAATAATTCGACATTTGCCAACTTCACACCGATGGACACTTGTCTACCAAGATGTTTGATTTTCAAGGAATCAATTCCAGAGTTTAGATCGAATCCAGACAAGTACAAGACACTGTTGGTCTCAGTGGTGTACAGTGCCTGGAAGGATTCATCCATTCTCCCAATTGGTCACTTCCATTCAATCTTTGGAGAGTGCGGTGAAATCGAACCCGAAACAAGAGCTCTTCTAAAGGAGTATGGAGTTGATACCAATCCATTCTCCAAGGAAGTCATGGACTGCCTTCCAAAGATAAACAATGCAAGTCAATGGAAGATTACCCCAGAAGATCTAGCCCAACGTCGTGATCTTCGTAACGAAATCATTGTTTCTATTGATCCAGACACCGCCAAGGATCTTGATGATGCTTTGTCCTGCGTATGCTTGCCTGATGGTAACTTCCAAGTTGGTGTTCATATTGCAGATGTATCACACTTTGTCAAGGCAGGAACTGCACTCGACGCTTCCGCTCAAAAGCGTGCAACCACCGTATACCTGGTTCAAAAAGCAATTCCAATGTTGCCATCACTTCTCTCCGAGGAACTTTGCTCATTGAACTATGGAGTTGAGAGATTTGCATTCTCGGTTATCTGGACTCTTTCTCCAGAAGGAAAGGTACTTGATGAGTGGTTTGGTAGATCTGTCATCAAGTCTGCCTCAAGACTGACATATGGTATTGCACAGACAATCATTGATGGAAAGATTAAGACTTCTTGGAAGGACGGCTTATTACCATCTCAGATCAAGCCAATCTTGGGTCCAGACACCCCAGAGCATGTTCAAAAAGTAGTTAGTTCTGTTATGAATCTCCGTGAGATTGCAAAGCGACTAAGACAATCTCGTATGGACAACGGTGCGTTCAACATCCATCCCACCAAGCTTGCATTCGAGTTGGATGCAAAGGGAAATCCAATTTCTACCAAGATCTACCAGATCTATGAGTCAAATCATTTGGTCGAGGAATTTATGTTGCTCGCCAACATGCAGGTTGCTACCCGTATCGCCAAGTACTTCCCTGAGAACGCATTGCTTCGTCGTCACCCAAATCCAAATCCAAGAAAGCTTGACCAGTTTATTAACTTCTGTACCCAACATGGTTGGGAGATTGATCCATCCGACGTAAGCAGTTTTGGTACATCTGTTAAGGCACTTCGCGAGCAACTCAAAGACAAACCCGACGTCTTTGCTGCCATCCAGCTCATGTCAATCAGATCAATGAGATTGGCAGAATATTTCTGCACAGGAAGTGAAGAAGAGGATCAGTGGCACCACTATGCCCTCAACGTTGACCACTATACTCACTTCACCTCGCCCATCCGTAGATATGCTGATATTATTGTTCACCGTCTTCTTGAGCTCTCGATTCAGGTTGAACGTGCCAAGGCAACCAATCCCGATGGTAACTATCACGTCGAAGGAATTCCATCAACTGAGCAAGTCGATCTTGTCTCCAAGAACTGCAACGAAAAGAAGCTCAACTCACGTAAAGCACAAGAGCGTAGTGACAAGGTATTCCTCTGTGTCTTGCTCCAGAATTCACTGACTATCACCGACGCAGTGGTGCTCAATGGTGGACCACAGTTCCTCTCTGTCATCGTACCAATGTTTGGAACAGAGCAACGTATCTACTTGGATGACCTCCAGGCTGAGGGACAAATCATCTCACACAGCTACAACAAAGAAGTGGATACTAACTATGTTGTATGGCCTGGAACCAGCACCGATGATAAGATCACCCAAGAATACAAACAGCTCTCAACCGTTAAGGTCAAGATCACTGTCGACAAATCAAAGTTCCCAATTGACACCCGTTGTATTCTTATGCACCCACTATACACTGGTGAGAAATAAACCTACTCAAACACTGACCCATGATCTTTCAAAGAGATCTAATTGTTGGTAAAAAAAATAAAATAAAAAAAACCAATAAAATATATTAACAATGTTTTATTTCTTTAATTTTAAAATAATACTAAAAATAATTAAAGAAATTGAACGTAATTTAACTCTACGTTTAACGAAAACGCATCTATACTTGTTTTATATAAATATATTTCTCAATAATGCTTGTTATGGAAACTATATGCTGACTCTTAATTTCAATGGGTTCCGATGATTACCTTTTGATTATATTTTTATCAGATAATTTGTGGTCCATGATCATGAACGACCCAGGAAATAAAATAGGGGTTTAATTTTAAAAGAATTTTTGCTTTTTTTTTTCCTAAAATGGAAAAAGTTTAAACTTAAACAAAAATTGGGTCATTATAATTAGTATGAAGTTCATTCATATACCCACATTACCATTATAACAATATATTTATATTATTCAATTCAATAGTAATAATAATAGTAAAAATAATAATAATAAAAATAATAATAATAATAATATAATATCATTGATTATCTTTAATAAAGTGTAAATTCTATTGAATTGGTTTGGTTTTAAAGGCAACTTGACTGAAAACAAACAATAACAACAGAACGTTAAATTAATAACATAGTGGGGTAATGATACATAACAAATGAACACACCAACAAGCTTAATATATAAATTTAAATAAATGTAAAACGATAAAAGTAAAGCAATTCACCAGCATTAAATCACCTCCTATTTAACCACAACACACCAACCACAATACAACAATAACAACACAGCAACATTCCTAATAATAACAAAAAACAATAACAATAACATCTATAAACAACATTGTATGTCAATACACACACACTACTATACTACAGTACCACACTGTAGATGCTGCACTCACTCTAAACATCATACTAAACACATCAAGAAAAGAACAACAAACAATTCAACTAAACTCTATAATATTATATTATATTATGAATTAATTAAAATTTAACTCAAATGGTTTGTTTTGTTTGTTTGTCTGATTGCTTTCATGTTTAGTCTACTGTTTTTGTGTTGTTGTTTGGATTTAGTTTAGTTTAGTTTGTCTAATTAAGGTTTGTTACTCCCTTGTTTAATTTTTAGTTTGGTGTTTCACTACATGTCAGATGGTGGAGACACTCTCCAATCCATTTTATAATTTAATCTAATGATTCACCCAGACATACAGACAGATCAGATAGACAGATAGACTAACAACAGACAGACAAATAATAATAATATTAATAATAATAATAAATCACAACAAGAAACACTCATATCTTATCACTCCGCACTCATTCAGCAAAATTAACAGAAGAAGAAGCTAATCTTTGCATGCATTTTTATTCAATTAAACAAAAACTAATTAATTTTTAATTGATTGAATTTTAATATATAGATACCTAAGATAAAGATAAGATTAAGATAGAAGATAAAACATAGAAAATACTGCAATTGATTAATTAGTAGTACTACTAAGTAGGAGTCGTCTTGTGAGATTGATAAAGATTTAGATAATAATAATAATTATTACTTTAATTAAAACTAAATTAATAATAATAGTTTTAATTAAATTAATAATAATAGCTAATAATAGTTATAACTATTAGAATATTAGTAATTAATTATAGTTTGTTATATATTATAATTGTTATTAATATTTACATTATTATAGTATTTTATAAATAGAAAAATTAAAAATTAAATACTGTTAATATTTAAATTTCATTTAATTTTCATAAACTATAATATTAATAGTATTTATAATAATAATAATAATAATAATAATAGTAACAAGAATCACCAATAATAATATTAATAATAAAAAAGGTAGATAACATATAAAAATATTTTATTATGATGAATAATATGAAAGAAGAATGTGATAGAGCTTCTTCACATGCAACACGTAGTAGTAGTAATGGAGCAATTTTGAAGGATACTTCAGATTCAAAGAATACAGGCGATTGTATGGTGGAGAACAATTGTGGTGTCTATGCGGAAATAGAAAAGCAATGTCATTGTCACATGGTTGGAAAGGTTGGCGATAATCAAAAATCTCCACAGCAACAGCAGTCCAATGGACATGACCATGTTCCATCATTACCGATCAAGCAAAAAGACACCCAAGAATCAACGGAAATATCTAGTCCACACGAACATTCACCAAAATCCCCCAATAGTAATAATAACAATAGTAACAATAATAGTATGAGTGGTCAATCCACAAACTCCAAGAGCTCCACTTCTAAAGAAGTAACAGTTCACTCTCCACCCACTAGAAGTCCAACTTCCAACGGATTGGAGTTATCCGATCAATTACCTGCTGAGTACTCACCATCAAAAGTTCATATTTTAGTGGTAGACGATGATATAGTTCAGCGATCTCTACTGAATAACATGTTAAAAAAATTTAATTTCAATGGTAATGTCGCAGTAACACGAGCAGATTGTACAAGTAGATTGTTTCACTAATCGAATTTATGATTATGTAGTTACACTAGTCACAAATGGTGAAGAAGCATGGGATACTTTGTTGAATGGAAAAGTTATGTATGACTTGGTACTTACCGATGTAATGATGCCAATGGTAACTGGATTCGACTTGCTACAAAGAATTAATGAGCATATGGAAATTAAACATATACCGGTTATCCGTAAGTTAAATTTCGAAAGTGATTATTAATAATTCCAAAACTAACATAGTAATGTATCTATGAAATACATAGTAATGTCTGGCACAGCTGTAGATTATAAATATGCAAATGATACAATTAAAATAGGAGGACAGGATTTCTTAACGAAACCAATTGCAAAAGAATTGTTGAAAAAGAAAATTGATACTGTTTTGACAAGTATATGGCAAAAGAAGAAGGAAGCAGAGTATAAGTATGTTTCGCAAATTGCATTGATTGAGGATCACCATTTAACAATCAATCATTTGTATTTTAGGTCGTTTTTGGCAAGAGAAAGAGAAAATAGAAGTATTTTGGCAAAACAGATGGAAGCCAAAGAACATGAGATAGAAGAGTTAACAAAAAAGATTTCAGAAATGGCGTCAATCTCAAGAGAAGCAATGGAATCACCACTTGTTTCAGTAACTAGGACCATCGAAGAACTAATGCAACAATCAAACTGGACCGACCATGAGAATGATATAAAATATAAGCTAACCATGATTCTAAAGGAATTAGGGTATGTTGTTATTAAGATCCTTTCATAAGCAGAATTATTAATACCTTCAAAAACACAGTTCATCGAATATCTACCGACCTTCGTTTGAAAAGTTGATAAAGAATGAATCGGTTGATCCTGTTACAAAGAGTTTTTTGGTTACAGAGTTCTCCTCGGTGACAGGTGCTCGAAGAAATTCAATTCCAACATTCCCCAAACTGTTTCCAGTATCGATACAAAAGAGGGAATCAAGGGTTGGAATTTCGATGTGTTTAAATATTCAGAGGACGATTTGATGCCAATGTTGGTGGACATGTTTGAGAATTTCCAACTTCTCGAAACCTTTAAGATTCCAATTGAAAAACTTCAAAGATTTATTATGGCAGTTCATTCTTTGTACAGAAAGAGCAACAGGTATGTATGTCGACATTTTAAGGATGTCCAGTATCTAACATTTTCTTGAAGATATCACAACTTTTTACATGCATTCGATGTCACACAAACATGTTATACATTTTTTAACAACCTTTAAAGCGGCCCAATACCTGACACATTTGGATATTCTGTCACTGTTGATCGCAGCTATGTGCCATGACCTCAATCATCCTGGTTTCAATAACACTTTCCAGGTTAATGCTCAAACAGATTTAACTTTACAATATAATGACAATTCAGTTTTTAGAGGTAAGATTTTTATTATTAGTGACATAAATGAAATCTATCTAATTCATTTCTTTAATAGAATCATCATGCTACATTGACATTTAAAATACTAAAAAATAGTGACTGCAATATTCTTGAAGGTCTAAATGAAGACCAATATAAAGAATTGAGAAGATCTGTAATTCAATTGATTCTAGCAACAGATATGGCATTCCATTTCGAATATATCAACAAATTCCAACACCACTTAAATAATCAACCATTCGACAGAAACAAGAAGGAAGACAGACAAATGATTTTAAACTTTTTGATAAAGGTAGGTAATCGAAATCTTCGAAGATATAATATCAAGCTCGGTATTAATATTATAATAATAGTGTGGAGATATCTCTAATGTTGCAAGACCATGGCATTTGAATTTAGAATGGTCAAATCGTGTTTCAGACGAGTTTTTCCAACAGTCACAGTTTGAAAAAGTTTGTGGCTATCCTGTAACTCCTTTCATGGACAAAACAAAGACCAATCGACCAAGAATAGCTGCTGATTTCATTGATTATGTAGCTCTTCCACTCTATCAGGGTTTGGCAAGATTCCTTTCGGATACAAAGAATCTGATGGAGATCATGTCTACCAACAGACAGAAATGGCAAATTGAATTGCTCAGACTTGATGGCAGATCTGAAGAAGAAGTGGAAAAAGAGAAATTACACAACTCTGAAAAGTCTGGAGCCAATATCAGCTCACCCAGTGATTCACCTTCTTCACAATCTTCCTCATCAACAAGTTCTTCTACAAAACAACTTCCAAAGATTGACGAAGAAAATTAAAACCAATAGCACAATAAATAACTCAAAACCATTTGTATCTACGTTCATTTAAATTTACTTTTGTGGAACTTTGACCAAAATGAATAGAAACAGTAGAAAGAATTTATCCACACTCCCAACCTCTTCAATTGACTCATCAATGTTTAAACTATTTTACATGTTTTTAATTTGTATTAGTAAATAAGTTTATATGAAGAACTACATAAAATGAATAATAAACCATATGCCAACATCCAGGTGTTGAAGGCCTCAACATAAAGTACTCATGTCTCATAGATGTTGAGAGTCGGTCACTATTCTTTGTTGCTTGACAAGATTAGACGCAATGATATAACCTGTTCAATCCACATGCACAAGACATTTTTTATTGTGTTCGGTATAATAGGATGGATCTGTTGGATATGCTAATTGCAAAGAATGAAAGATTAAACGAGAATCAAGAGATTGATATTTTGTTAGAAAAATACTGAGGAATCATTGGTTTGGTGTTTTCTAAAAATAGTTATGAATCATTTTTCCAATAAAATTGAAATCGAGATTTACAAAAAAAAAGGAATTTCTGCTAAATTTTTTAATTTGTCAGTTGAGGAGATATTTATGCTCTCTCATGAGGCTTTAGTTTTTCATTTTAACATTCACCTTAACATTAATAATTCATTACTCTAACTTGTTCTTCTTTAAAGAATTAATATATACACCATGGATGCAATTCCACAGCCTAGCTTAGATTCAATCCTCTTTGATTACATATTGAATATCAACTCAATCGATGGATTGAAGGATATGGCAAGCAAGTTCAACGCCAGAAAAGAACCAAACTATGCAATCAAACTCACACAACAAGCCATCAAATTGCTCAAACACAAAAATTGCTGAGCACGATAAAGTTTTAGTTGTCTTTGACCAAGATACACAGACAGCCAAGGATATTGAATTGAAAAAGGAAAAAGTATAATCTCAAGGAAACCAGTCCAGGTATGTACAATAACCCTAGTCAAGAAAACTTATACCTTTTTCACCAGCTCAGAACGAATATTAATGGATGAATAATTTATTCCCTCATGAACTATAGAGGATCAACAAATATTGGATGAAATCAAAAAGAAGAAAAGATATCTATTATCAGTTGGATTCCTCCATCAAGTTGAAATTTGTTGAACAACAAAATCAATTGGCAGCTTTGGCCACTTTGTTGGTTACATCTGCATTGCAAGAGTACCGTTCAGAGTGCCAAGCCAAAAAGGCAGCTTTGGCTGATGGAATGCAACTCGATTCCGCTGAGAGTGGCGAACAAGAATATGAGGAGCCTTTGTACAATAAGTTGGTAGAATACATTGACAATGCCGTCAATGTCCTCATCCTTCCAGAGATGGTTATCAAGGTTGCAAATCTTTTGGCAAAAGAGAATCTTGGTGTACTCTGCTTGCGTGTTTGCAAAGTTGCTGCACAAAAGCTCCAAGTCCAAAGAGAGCGAGAGTTGAAGTTGTTGCAGAAAGGAAAATCCGACTTGACTGCGATCAGCTTGGAAATTGTAGAAACATCAATCAACGCCATTTTTGAAACCATCAAAACACTCCAAGCCAAGGTTAACGCAAAGCAAGACCTGACAACTGTAAGTATATTATTGTTTGTTTCACTTGGCTTAGGTTCTAATTCAAACTAAACTTTAACCAGCGAGAACTATTTGATCTTACATTGTTGCAAACTGACACATTGAAAGAGTTAATTGAATTCTACATTCCAACTTATCTTACTCATCCAGAGGGTATTTTGAAGATTGGAAAGATGTTATTAGGATTGTAAGTAATGAGAAAAGAAGCATCAATTGTATTGGTTGGTTTCTAATCGTTTTGACATTGTAGGAAACAATTCAATTATGTTGTATTAGTAACTGAACGTGCCAGAATCAGAATGGATGAATTGAAGAAGGCACAGGAAGAGAGAAATAAAGTTGAGAAGCGTATCAAGGAATTGACTCAAGATATCTCTGCCATCAAAGGTGTTGGAATCGAAGAGCCAACTGCACAAAAGGCAGAGCTAGACAAATTGGAAATGATTGCAAAGACCTACAGCATTCTCCCAAGTCACTGCTTTGTCTCTACAACAACTCACAACGATCTCCTTCTTCAAAATGCAGAGCTTCGTGTATCTTGTATCATTGAGATGAAGACTGCCTCAAAGACACCAATGAACATTGACAAGGAGTTGAACGATGCTCTCGATACTCTCCAAGATCCAACTCACATCTTCAAGCTTGCCCAAACCGTATTTAAGCATGGTGAGAATGATGCCACCATCCGTTATGGTGAGAGATGCCAACAACATATTGCTCAACTTGAGAAGTTGCGTGAGGTTCGTCTCCCATTGCAGACTTCTTTGGACGCTCTTTTGGCAGAGGAAAAGAAACTCCGTCAAGTTGGAAAGAAGTTGCTCCCAGCTCAACAAGAAGAATTGGAAAAACTTGAGGCTAAAATCGCCACTTTACCAGAATGGCCATCTTTCGGTATCCTTACTGCCCGTAACCAATATGACAATCTTCACCTTGAGGTTGCACAGGTTATGATTTCATCTGTTCTCCTCTCCAAGAAGAATTTGGAGAACTCCAAGGATGTCGAAAAGAAGAATATGGTCAACCAACAATTCAACCAACTTGTCGAATTGTGCCTCGAGAAATTCAGCGATCCAACCTATCTCATGAAGTTTGCCAAGCATATGAAGGACAGTCGTGAAGATCAAGTAATGACTCGTATCATTACACAAATCTTTAAGCGTACCAATGAGATTGAATCCGCCAGACAAGTTCGTCTTGCTTTGCAAGCCAACTTGGAAACTGCCACAAACAATGTCAAGAGAGACAACTCCCCAGAGTCATTGGCAAACAAGAAAAAGATTGAAGCTGAAATTGAAGCATTGCCAGTCTGGCCACACTATGCCAAACTTAACGAATCCAGACAATACGACGACATCAAGTACCAAGCATCAACCACACTCTTGGAGTCTCTCATTGATTGTCTCAACTTTGTCGAAGAGAAGATGCGCAAGAGAAAGATGTTTGACTTGAAGACTTTGAATGAAGATGATTTACTCAAAGAACAAGAGACCTTACAAAAGCTTACTCAAGACGCATTGATGTTGTGTCTTTCAAATCTTGAGAGCATAAACTCTATAATCCAACTGGCCACCCAGCTTGGTCCAAAGAACGATGCTCTCTTTATTGAAATTGCCAAGATTTTCCATCCCAAACTCCGTGAGTTTTACCAACATGCTATCAATGCAAAGAGCAAGCAAATCATGGTTCAGATGTTAGAAGAGGAACTCGCCGAGTTGACTCGTATGAAGAAGGATATGTCTGATGAGGATTTGGCACTTTTGGAGAACACTCGTAGTGAGATGAATGCTATTGTACTTCCATACATGGACGACTATTTGAAAGAGCAATCACACCACACTAAGATGGTTTTGGAAGGAATCAAGTACGTCTTTGACGCACGTCAAGCTATTTTGGTAAAGATTGCCAACTCTGAAATCAAGGCCTCCGAGTCTGATATTGCATTGAAGGCTTCAAAGGAACGTATCAATTTGATTATGCAGATTGTCCAAACTTACATCCAAGATCCAAGTACCCATCTCAAATTGACAAACTACCTAATCGAGAAGAAGGAGTTTGCACTTGTTGAGCAAGTTTGTAATTTTGCTTTTGAAAAGTTGATTATCTTTAGAGAGGAACAAGCCAAGAGAGAAAACCTTCTCAAAGAAAAAACACAAATCCTTGAGGAAAAAGAGGCTCTTGACAAACAACGTAGAAGATTGTCTGTTGAGAAACAAAAGAGACTTCGTGAAATCTTGTTCAGCGAGAAACTTCACTCCCTTCTCCCAGATTTCCATAACGAGGAAGTCGACAGCAACGCATTGTCTATCAGCAAAGCTCTCATCGGAAGCGTAGCAAAGGAAAAGATGAACTTTGAGTCCAATATTACCACCCTAAATGAAGATAGTCTCCGTCAAGTTGCCACTGACCGTAAGAAGTTCACTGAAAAGATCGCCACCACTGTCAAGAAATGTATTGAGCAAATCAAGTCACTCGAGACTATGATGAAGTTTGCAAATGAGTTGTATGAAAAGAAGGAGTACCTCATGGTAATCCAAGTCGGTACTATTATTGAAAGTACACTCAATCAACACAGTAAAGTTTTGGATGACAAGGAAAACATGGAAAAAGAAATCAAGGCCAACCAACAAAAGTTCCTTCACGTTCAAGATCTTGCACAACGTCCACCAATCCAAGACGCCATTGATCGTCTTACCGCTCAACTTCGTGATATTAAGCCAAAATACTCCTATGAGGAGATCAAGAATTTCACTCTCCAGATCACCCAACTCATGATCCAATCTGCCAACTTTGAAGATCTTGGTGAGGTCATTCGTGATCAAACCATCATTTCCTTCAAGATTGACACAACCGCAGAGAAATGGGATCAAAATTAGAAACTTGTCTTCAGAAGAAGAGTGGGCTACTATCAAGGAGGAGCTTGTAGTGTTTGTCATGAAACGTGACGAGAACATCAACAGCAAGATTGAGTTACTTATGAAAGATGGATTGTTCAAACAATGCATTGAAATCTTCCCACACCCTGCCGAGAGTGATGCTGAGCTTGCACAGCAAATGGTTCTTCTCGAATCTCTTTATGATGCTGTCGACGAATATGACTTCAAGTTATGCGCTTCAATTCTCCCATTAATTCAACGTTATGCCAAGCGTTGCTACCAGAATGGCTTACGAGAAACTTGACCCACTGTACGACTCACTTCAAAAGCGTTTCCCAGAGAAGATCAAAGAAATGTTCATCACTGCCACCGACTATATGTTGGTCACCATTCTTCCAAGCCAATACCCAACATTCTTGCAGATGCTCAAGAGCTTCAAGAAGAGAATGTGCTCCACACTAGGAAGAGACGAATATTGGAGAAGCTTTGTTGAGGAATTCAAGAAGAAACAAAAAGGAAAGAAGAAATTATTGCAAATGCTTGGTTTGATCAACGACTCTGTTTGGAATATCGAAGCATCCAACCAATCATCCCTCCAGAAATCAAATGCTGCTGGCAATAGAAGTACCAAAAACAAACACGATTCATCCAGTGCCACTCCAATTAAAAAGATCAGAGTAACCGGACTTTCATCAGCCTCAACAGTCTCAGCAATCTCACATGCCAACAACAATGATGACAACGAAGAGATGTTAGATGACACCCCAGCTACACCAGTCCAAGAAGAAGACGATGAATAAATAACTTAAGAAAAATCAAAATAAATAAATTATGTACATATAATTTTAAAATACATCTTGCCGAATATGGGATCTGATTAATCAGATTATCAATTTTGATATTTTTGATCACACCCGTCGATTGATTGAAATGTATTCTTGTCGTCTTTTTTTTCCAAACAAGATCTGTAATATACATAATCATCAGTAATAAACATACATATGATACCATTTCATTTACTTAAATTAAAGAACTTCTCGATTTTTAAGCAACTTCAGATTGAAGAAGCATTGTTTAGATGTAGAAGTGCTGGAAACTGGGTGATTATCAATCAAGGTACACCCGACCCAATGGTTGTAATGGGTATCTCTGGCAAACCAGATCGTTTAGTCAACCTTGATAAAGCAACAGAAATGAATATACCAATCATAAAGAGATTTACTGGGGGTGGCACTGTTATTGTTGACCAACAAACTCTCTTTGCATCACTCATCATGGACTTTGAATGGTTGAATAAACACACTGGACTCAAGTCGATGTTTCCTCGCGATATTATGAAGTGGTCAGAAGGATTCTATCGACAGGTGTTTGCCGACTACGCTGACTTCTCATTGATGGAGCACGACTACTCTTTTGGAACTAAAAAGTTTGGAGGAAACGCTCAGTCGGTATCAAGGAATCGTTTTGTACACCATACATCTTTCTTGTTCGACTTTTTGGATGAACGAATGGGTGTTACTCAAACATCCAGAGAGCACACCAAAATACAGAGAAGGCCGAGACCATCTTAACTTCCTCTGTAAGCTGAAGGAGCGTTATGAAAATACCGATACCATTGTACATAACATAGAAAATACCATTAAATCAATACATAAGCTAAAGCACACAGACAGTAAACCACCGACAACAAGCACAAGCAATGAGGATATAAATAGAATTCTAATTGATATTGACAGTACAGATGATGCTATTGATATACAGCCTCAACAGGTGATCGAAGTAACATTAGAGGATGCATTAAAGTATCTAGAGTTTGAACATAATAAAACGAATATAATGATGGATCCCAGAGAATTACAAAGCAAACAAGTATTCAACAACAAACAATAAAAGAATAATTGCAACTAAAATATATATACCTCTTGCTTGATTAGTTTGTATGATAAACTTAATTTTAGTTTATTGTAATCTGAACATTGTTGATCCAATTCTTTTTTCTTCTTGCTAGTCTTGCTTCCTCTGTTTCGTCGGTAAGAGTAACCGGTATCTCTGTGATCAAAGTTGGGTCTACATTTTCAAAAGAATTTACATTGACCACCGCATAGATATTACCATCAATGGTGCTGCAAACCAGCGGAACAATTCCGCACTCCTTACATACATAAAAGTCAGCTGTTTTGGTACCAAAGTTATACAACTTGAGTGATTGCTTATCTTTTACAATGACACTAAGCTTGCCAGTTGTGCTTGATGTCCACACACCACCATGCTTAAAACAAAAAGTACAACTGCATGCTCTTGCAGGAATATAATCAACATCCGAATTCCATTCGAATTCAAATGCGATATTCTTACAATGGCAACAACCTTTGATAACGGGAATCACCATTTATAACTTCAAAGCAAGTAAAGAGAGTTGAAGAGGAGGAATAGAATAGTATAGCGTACTATTAAAAAACAAAAATGAATCATTTACAAAATTATTTAGTATTTAGTCAATAAAGTTGTAGAATGACTCGAAAAAGATTGGATAGCTTCGATGGTATTTTCTGTGTTGAAGGAATTTGGGACAGACTCCATAGTTGCATACGTTGACGAATCTCGTCACTGCTCTGAGGTGATATGGTTGTAGCTGTTGTCTGTCATAGATGCGCTTGAATGTATCAAAAATTTCGTCGGCATATTCGAAGGTAATGAAAAGTGGAATGAATCCAATGGTGGTAATGATTCCATAAATTGAAGCACTCTTTCTCTTTTTGATTCACAATCCGAAAGCAAGTGAATGTTTTCGAAGCTGTGGGTATTTAGCATGGTTGTCCAATAGAAATTCAATGATTTCATCGGGTAGGTCTTCCACAAAGAGTTTAAAGGTTGTGATACTTTGATTTGAAAAAAACAGATTGAATTGTCTTCTGTAGCCGGTGGTTGCTTACCAAACAAAGATCATATATAAACACTGTCTTTAGGCGCTTCATATTGGTCAACATATTGAGGAAAGGCTGAACCAAACTGTCTATCACAGCTACTTTTGGGCCTTCATTTGCTTCTAGCGCTGACAAAAATGAAGTGCTATCTGATAGGTCATAGATAGTTAGCGAACTGAGTGTCGGATGTGTCGCCAACTGGTTCATAAGGCCTATCCAATGTCTCATTTGATTAGACACGCTTTCTGGGTCGGTATTATTGATTTCTTCTGAGAGTTGACTCAGGAGAAGATTGTGGAATGTAAAAACTATTGAGAGTGTGCGTAGTGATTCTAATCTATGAAGATCACTAAGATGCTGAGGCTCAAGGACATCATCAGTGAGTGTTAGGTACTTAATGGAATTTGGTGCTGTTGATCTCAGTATATCAATATACTCATAACTGGGATTAATTTGAGCCCTTTGGAATCTAACGCTGGGTACATTCAGAGCAACTAATCTTTTGAACAGAGATAATGAGTTGGTGAAGTTTGAGTCAATAAACAGCAGACCTTGAATGGTAACTCTTGTTCTCACATTATAGCTATTGTTTTCCCAGTATTCTAATAGAGTACTTGTAGATGGGAGAGTAATGTTATATATTGCAAACTCCACAATAGTTAAGTCGATCGTAGTGTCATTTTGTTCGATGAACTCTAGCAAGCTTTGACCGTCCTCAGCATCTCTGAAATACGGTATCACCAAATGAGTGTAGTTTGGATAGAGTAATTGCAAGCTACGACTGAATTGCGTTGAATTTGCTTCGATCGTAGTGATAGTTTCGTTCTTGACCAATCGATAAACTGTAGATGTTGAATTGCATTGATGAGAATATGAGCCATTACGAATGTATTTGGTTCCAGTTAGATTTTCCTGCATAGGAATGTTACTTGGTTCGAACCATCTTCTGACTACACTTGAAACTATTTTGTAAAAGTCATGATTGACCAAAGCAATATCCAACAGTTTACTACACCATAATGCATGTAAAAAAGAACATTGAATATCGTTTACTAGATCCAAGACAATATATTTTTTGATCGTTAAAGGTAGGATCATCCAATTCATTCTCTAGTTTGATCTTTCCTAAGATCAGAAGAAACAAACCAACACTATAAGCTTAATCTACCTCAACCAATAAATACCACATCAAAACAATAAAACGACTTTCAAATTATCATCTTTGAGAAAATTTTCCTTCACCAACTTGCCAAACTGTGGCACCCTAAATATATTCCACTATGATAAAAAGTGGTGATATTAAAATGTTTTTGTTGTTGATGTTGTTGTCGAAAAAGGACAATATAAACTATGAGATAGTAAACTACATCTTTAATAAGATATCATGGAAAGACAACTTTTAAATTTAATTAATTAGTTCTCAGCAGTTTATTTCAGCCGATACATTGAAATAACTGTTTTGCCATGTCATCAAAAAAACTCCACTATAAAATTTTAAAAAAAGAGTGACTCATCATCATTCACCCAATTTTTTACTCTACTTGCACATATCCATTTCATTGTTTATGATCGACAGAAAATTAAACATAGATTAATATAAATAGAAAAGAAAATGAGATTATCAGTAGTACTAGTATTATTGTTATCATGTATTTTTATTAACTTGGCCATTGCTGACTATGAAGACCATGCAAGTATGTTCAAATACTACAATCTGATTTGTTTGGAACTACAGATACTAATTAACATTATTATTATTGATCATCAGTTACCAAAGTTACATATGGAAGTATTATAAAGTTGGGTCATGTACCAACCAAATACAGACTACATTCACATAAAGTATCATACGGTAGCACCGGTGGTGGAAGTGGACAACAATCAGTTACTGCTTTCCCTGAAAACGATGATACAAACAGTCTTTGGACAATCAAAGCTGCTCATGGTGAGTCTAAGCCACAGGGAACCATCGTAAAGAGCGGTGATATCATTCGTTTGGTACATTTGAACACAAAGAAGAATTTGCACAGTCATCTTGCAGTCTCACCATTGACAAAGAACAATGAAGTCAGCTGCTTCGGTGAGAATGGTGAAGGTGACACTGGTGACAACTGGAAAGTAGAAGTCATCGACTCTAAAGAATGGACTCGTTCATCTGTCGTCAGATTGCAACACGTCGACACCAAGGCATTCATGGTTGCCAACGCAAATGCCAAATACCAGCACCCAATTCCAGGTCAATTGGAGGTTTCATGTATTAACAAGAAGAATGATGATGGAAAGTGGAAAGTAGAAGTAAGTTCAAAGCCAATGACTTGGAATAGAAGAATGACACAATCTAACCAACATTATTAATTTTCTATTTATTGCAGGAAGGAATCTATTTCGAAGAAAGAGAAGACATATAAATAATATTAATAAATCTTTTATAAATTACGACAATCATGATAACTTTACAAATGCTGCATGTAAACTCCATTGCTCAAAGACCACCTAATGCTTGAACTCTGTCACCCCAACTCACAGCTAAAAGTTAGTATGGTGCACCTCAAACTCTTTCTCACAGTAGGAGTCAGCAATGGATAATGTTGGTTTTGTATACAATTTTATTTAACTAGCTTTTAAAAGCTCCAGAAGGAGTCAATATTATTATATTGGTACTATATGTTTGTTTTGTTTATTTCTTGGGCAATGCTTGAATGGCCTTGTTGAGTGATTCAATCCATTGTTGCTTTTCAGATGGTGATGAGCATGAGAACATCCACCATTGAGCTGCCTTAACGATGAAACCGTTGTTGATTCTTGCGAAATCTTCAACGACTGTGGAATGTGTCAACATGACGCTGTAACGGAATTTGTATTCGTTTGGTTTGTTTGGATGCTTAACAGTCATCATCAACATGTCGGAGAAGAGGAATACTACTGGATCCTTATCCTTGAAGGAACCAGATGACGATCCAAACTGGATGTTACCTTCTTTGACAAACTTACGATGTGGTGCCAAGAAGTTGGATGGAATCTTTCCACGAAGATTTTGGTGGATGGAAACCATAGTCATGGCATCTTCAGCATCACGCTTACGCTCGTTGACATAGGAGGTGACAGCACGAATCTTCTCGAGAGCGGCGACAAGTGATTTGTGATCTGGATGGTCCTCATTGGTGTTTTTGATCAAGTCTGCCAACAACATAACATAACGTGGCAATTGTTGAACTGGATTGATCAAGAGATTCTCCAACTCTTGGTCGTTCATTTCTGGGTCGTTTTCGACCTTCTTGATAAATTGAGCAAAAGCGGGGTTGGTCTTCTTGCATTCATTCAAAGTCTTGATGGCGTTGTTGTAATTGTTGATGTAGGTACTGTACACTGTCATAAAGTCGGTTGTCTTGATAAAGATGTCACCAATAATCAAAGCATCCTTCTTGTTGTCGGCCAACCAACGCTTGACACGCGATTGGAGACCATCGGACAACATTGAATTGAAGTTGTGGATAATTTCAACAATGGAGAAGATGGCCTTAATCTTGTCTTGTGTAATAATTGGACGCTTCGATGCAGCTGCTGAAACGAGTGGATTCAAGAACTTCTTTACAATCAATCCCAAGTTACGAACATAGTTTGCTTCGACGTGCATGATCTCCTGTACAATGTGAGTACGCTTGTTGGCACGAGCAGCTTCTTGGCAGCTTTGGCAGCCTCTTGTGAGCCTTGTCTTGAGCCTCTTGAGCACGCTTGGCCTCCTCCTCACGACGACGTCTGGCCTCCTCTTCTTCTTTCTTACGCTTGATCTCTTCCTCACGATCCTTAATTTCTTGCTCCATACGCTTCAAGAACTCTTCTTCTTCTCTACGGCAACGAGCTTCCTCCTCTTCTTGCTCCTTACGTCTACGCTCTTCTTCAGCCAAACGGAGTCTCTCTGCCTCAGCTTCAGCTGCACGTCTCTTACGCTCCTCTTCTTCTCTGCGAATACGCTCTTCCTCCTCACGCTTCTTCTTCTCCTCCTCCTCTTTGGCGAGCTTGGCTGCGAGCTCAGCAGCGGCAGCAGCTGCCTTGGCTCTTCTTGCTCTGCTTGTTCTTTTGAGAGCTTCTCCAATCTTTCTGCTTCAGCGGCTGCTTCGGCACGTCTCTTCTCCTCTGCCTGCTTTCTCTGCTTCTCTTCTTCCTCCAAACGCAAAACGCTCCATCTCCTCTGCCAATTTCTTAGCACGCTCTGCTTCTTCCTTTTGCTTGCGCTTTCTCCTCTTCTTCAAGCTTACGCTTCTCTTCTTCCTGCTTTCTTCTCAACTCGATTCTCTTCATCTCCTCCTCCATAATTCTCTTACGCTCATTGATTTCATTCTCAGCAGCCAATCTCAACTCTTCCTCTTCGATAGCACGTGCCTTTTGTGCCTCTTCCTTGTCCTCATCTTCATCATCATCCTCATGTTCGTATTGTGATTGGGTCAAGAGTGTTGGGAATTGCTCTTCTAAACCAAAGTCCAAACCTTCGTAAGACTTTTCGTATGGGAAAGACATGTTGTTGATGCAACATCGGCCTGAGTCTTGATTTCATTGGAGCTAGAGGTGAGCAAAGCCTTGACGGTGTCGATCAATCCTGGTACATTCTCGTTCATCAGCTTACGGTTTCTACCACTGATGGCAAGATTGGTGATAATCTTTGTACCTTGGAGTTGTAACTCTTTGATCTGGCGAAGTCAACAATTGGAGGACAATGCTGAGTCCACCCTTCTGGCAGAAGGAAATTCTTGCCTTTTCGTTCAATGATAAATTAACCAACAACTTTGTACCCAACATCTTCAAATCCTTTTCTGAATTGTTAATTAAACGAATTGAATGCTCAATACCTTTTTGCCTCGTAAATCTTTTCTTCGTTGTAGGCTACCAGTAGCAAAGAACCATTTGGTAAGTTGGATATTCATTAAAGAATGGTGGCGACTTGTTACTTACTGTTACGAGCAAGATTAACCAATGATCTGGCAGCTTGCTTGACTACTTCTTTGTCACTTGATAATAAGAGATCCAATGCCAACTCTACACCACCAAGCTTACCGACTTCACCTCTTACATCATCATAATATGGTGTTGCATTAGCCAATGAACGTGCAGCTTCCTTTCTAATATCTGTCGATTGGTACTTGAGCAAATCGATCAAAATATCGACAATACCATTCTCAACTGCACTTTGTTGTACGTCCTCTAAAAGCATTGAAATAAGTCAGTTAGAATACCCTAACTAAGTGACTTTCATGATGATAATACTTACCAATTGTGACCAAAGCAGAGATGATACATGATGATTTGATGAGAATAGATTGCTGTGAAGTGTTTTGAAGTGGCATTCCCTTGATAGATGGGATGATCTTTTCTATAATACCATTCTTTGATACCTCCTCAATGAGATTGTCCTCGGATACGAGATTTTGGATGACTGTAAGAACTTGGTCGAATACTTGTTCGTTGTTTTTGAGTGGGAACAAATCTAAGATTGGTTTCAAGACAGCGTCTTTGTGTTGGATAACATATTCAATGGTTTGACGGTCGACTGCCATGTTAGAGAGTGCCTTCAATACAATGAGCTTGATGGCATCTTGTTGGTTGAGAATGTTGACCAATGCTTCAAGACCACCGCAACGACGCAAGGCCTCACGATTGGCATCGACAATAGTCATATTGTAAATCATTCTCACGGCACTGTCAACCAAAGTGGCCTTCTTTGATTGGAAAAGCTTGATGACTGCCTCAATGGTACCGGCAACACGTGCATTGTCCTTGTTTTCCTTGTGCATGCAGATGTTGTTGACGGCGGAGAGTGCCTTCTCTTGGATGGAAAGTTGCGACTCCAAGTTGGCAGCATCCTCATAGGAGATAAGACTGTTGAGAACAAGGAAGTTGGCAACAGTACCCATCTTCTCACGGATTGGTGCTGATGAAGCCAAAATAATGAGGAGGTTGAGAGAGTGTGAGAGTGCCTGTTGGATGTCGTCACGCTTTGCTCCTGCTGGTGGGTTGGAAAGTGCTGGCAAAAGCTCACGCACCAACTCGAAAACATTGTTGAATCCACCAACAGCGGCAATGGCTTCCTTGTTGGCGTCGGAGTGGTTGGCAAGGAACATCAAACCCATGACGGCGTGTTTTGCCATTGAGGCAGCAGTTGCGACAGTCGATGGACTGATGAAATCAATGAATATTGGATGAGCCCAGCCTCACGTGATGCATCCTTGTTGGCTGGAGCTTGATTGGCAAAAGCCAAGAAAGCCAAGGCATTCTCACGCACTGGACGCTCTTCGGACTTCAACAAGCTGATCAACTTTTCAGCTGGCGAACCTGTCTTCACTGTCAAAAGGTCCTCTACATCGCCAAGAAATTGATTTACCTGACCACCTAAATTTGGATCAAATACAATCGATGCCATCTCTTCTACAACTAGTATACAACTAAACTAATATTACAAAAAAAAAAAAAAAATTTATAGGTTTTGGAATGAACTGATGGATTGAAATTGTACTGTTATTGTTGTTGTTGGACTTCAATTGATTTCAAAATCAGTGCTAAATTTGATTAGATTAGATTGATTTGATAATACAACACTAGTATCAAAACAGTGTTGGTTTAAGATTTACAGAGGTGAATAAATAAGATTGATGATGTTGATAGATTAAGATATATCTATATTTTTATATGTATATATCTTAGCTAAATTATCTTTATGTATGTAACAATTGATTTGGTTGTTTGAGTTGACTGATTTGTATTGTTGTTGTTGGATAAAAATGTGTGTTTTTGTTTGAATTTACCTTCCTCTTACAGCTTTTTTAAAATATTTTTTTTGCAAAACCATTTATTGGCAAATTATTGTTAAGGTTTTGTTTTGGTGGTGTTACAGCCTCATAAAAAAAATGAATGAACCATTAATAGCAACCTTTTATTATCATAATTCAAAACCCACACTCTTTTGAATTTATTTTTTTTTCAGATTTTATTGTTTTTGTTTAGTTATTATTATTATTAATCATCAAAGTCTAGACTTTTAATTACATTTATTTGATAGCCTATTATTAATGGATCAAATATATAAAAGATCTGATCTATGATCTGGTATATTCAAAATTCAATTCATTGATATTTGTTATTGGTCATTAATAAATCAGATGAAGGATATCACTTCTCCATTATATAATATATATATTAGTTACTTTTGAGTTATTAGAAAATAATAACGTAGTATATTATTATTATTATCATTATTATTATTATTATTTTGAAATAGAACATTTCAGAAAAATTGAAATTGAATGACACTGTGAACTCACAAAGAAAAAAAAATGCAGTTGTTGTTTAAAACAAACACCGAATCAAATAGTGATGATATTTTTAAAGTTTTTTTGTTTTAAATATTTTTTTGGTGTGTTGATCAACACTAAAAGACAATAAGTGAGTTTGATCATTAATTTTAATAATCATTTATATTTATATTTATTTATATTAGATAGATAATATTTAAAACATGTCATTGCTAAACAGAGCTCGTCTTCCAATTTCCCAAACATCTGTATGATCGATCATCTCCATTAAGATCAACACCAACAGCAGTTGTTCATCATCATCATCATCATCATCAGTACACATAGTCAACTACCATCATCTCAGTCAGACATAGTGTGTAGAATCATTAGGAATAAAGGTGGATGGATATTTGTCAGGTTTTAAAAAGATATGGGGTGTTGTGTATTTTGCACACCACTCATGACTGCTTCCCGATGATGATTTTTGTTTGATGATGAAATTGATATAGTAGCTCGTTATTATATATAATAATACTAATATGGATGATGATATATAGGCTTTGTTGAGATTCAATCCAGGTCAACAACAGGTACGTCATTTGAATCTCCATGAATATCAATCAAAGATGTTGATGGACAAGTATGGTGTCAACACTCAAAAATGGAGAGTCATTTTCCAATGCATCAGAGGCACAAAAGGCTGCCAAGGAATTGAATGCCAAGGAGTTGGTTATCAAGGCACAAGTCCATGCTGGTGGTCGTGGAAAAGGAACATTTATTGAGACTGGATTCAAGGGTGGGTGTCCAATTGTGCACCACTCCACAAGAGGCTGAAAGATTGTCTGCCGAAATGTTGGGTAAGCACTTGGTTACCAAGCAAAACCACCAAAGAGGGTACCCTCGTACAAAAGGTCATGATTGCTGAGTCTGTCGACCCATCACGTGAGCTCTACTTTGCCATTTTGATGGATCGTGCCTCTGGTGGTCCAGTTTTGGTCGCTTTCACCAAAGGGTGGTGTTGACATTGAGGCCGTTGCTGAGGAGACTCCAGAGTTGATCTTCAAGGAGCCAGTCGACATCATTGAAGGGTGTTCAACCAGAACAAACTCTCCGTCTTGCCCAAAAGCTCGGATTCAAGGGTGAAAAGGTTGCTATTGCTCAACAACAAATGAAGAACCTCTATGAGCTCTTCATCCAATCTGATGCCACTCAAGTAGAAGTCAACCCATTCGCTGAGACCACCAACGGTGAGATCTACGCCATGGACGCCAAGATCAACTTTGATGACAACGCATCATTCCGTCAAAAGGCTATCTTTGACATGCGTGATGTTGCTGAGGAAGACCCACGTGAGGTCGCTGCCAGCAAATTTGGTTTGAACTATATCGGTATGGATGGTAACATTGGTTGTTTGGTCAATGGTGCTGGTCTTGCTATGGCCACTATGGACATTATTAAATTACATAAAGGTACTCCAGCCAACTTCTTGGACGTCGGTGGTGGTGCAACTGCTGAACAAGTCAAGGAGGCTTTCAAAATCATCACACAAGACCCACAAGTCAAGGCTATCTTGGTCAACATTTTCGGTGGTATCATGAAGTGTGACATCATTGCTCAAGGTGTCGTCTCTGCATGCCAACAAATTGGTTTGAAGATCCCATTGGTTGTCCGTTTGGCCGGAACCAACGTCGAAATTGGTCAAAAGATTTTACAAGATAGTGGTTTCAACATCATCACCGCCATTGATTTGGATGACGCCGCAATTAAAGCCGTTGCTGCCATGGAACAAATAAACCTTTACAAAACGATAGTATCAATTCATTTTTCCACTCCCTAAGCACTAGCAATCAAGCAAGAAATAATAACTATTATATTTATCATATGGTTGGTTTAAAAATTACAACCCATTATCGTTTATTAATTTTGATTTCTGGAAAAAAGCTGGATTGTTATTGTTTTAATTTATTAATTTTGTTGGTTTACTTCTTCAACTTCAAGGTGGCAGCTTCAGCAGATTTTATAATATTGATAACTGCAGATGATAAACCTTTAGCGCAAGTAACTAATTGTTCTTCTGAGGTGGAGTCGTCGTCTGTTGAGGATTTGACGGCACATAGAATCTTGAGTTGGGTTGAGAAGTTGCTACCACAGTCGAGGTAGGTGTATACAGCTTGTTTCAAACGTGGATCGGCACAGGAGTCTGCAATACCCTTGGCATTGAGTTGAAACGGCTTTGATAGAGTCTGCAATCTTTCTGGCGGCTCCAATCATACCCTTAACATCACCCTTGGCGGCGTATGAGGAAAGCAAAAGCCATTTGTGCGGCAATGTCATCACCAAACGATACCAATTGTCCAAGTGGTGTGTTGTCTCTGACCTTCTTTTCGAGTGCGTTGGCGACTTCTTCTGCGGCCACGTAGACGGCCTTGTTGACTGGACCCTCGATCTTGAATTTTGGTGCTGGTTTGACTTCGACTGGTGCTGGCTTTGGTTGTTCAATCTTGGCCATAGACATCTCACGATTGATACGTTGCATCTTGAGCTCCTCCGCAGTTGGTTGAGTGGCAACTGCCAAGTTGGTGCTGGCTTCCTTAACTTGATTAATCAAGTCGTCGAGACGTTTACGGGCGGCCTTGTTGGTTGGATCAGCTAAAACATCCTTGATTGCCTCCAACAAGAGTGGTGTCAAGTATTTCAAACGATCGACGGCATCTTGAATTTGTTTCTTGTGTACTGGATCGGTGATTGATGCAGCGTATGCCTCAGCCTCTTCAATTTTGTTTCTTGATATCTGCTGCAATGTCTTTAGCATGTTGAACACCTTTATATTGCATATCTGGTCCACCGGCATCGATACACTTGGTCAATGCGTCGAGATCGTTGTGCAGCTTGGTGTTGAGGGCAGCAACAACTTCGTATGGCTGTGAAATTGCAGAAATTGCAGACTTGGCTTCTTTGACCAATTGGGCGAGTTGACGCTTGGCCTCTTCATCTCTTGGGTTTCTAATACATTTGTTTGCAGATTCGAGAATCTTTGGTTTCAAAGCGATCAATTTCTCAATTGCCTTTTGTACTTGGTGACGCAAATGATGGGTCTTGAATAGAGTCTAACAAAGCAGTTGCCATCTCAATGTGACGGTCAATGGAAGCACCCAAGTTGGCGGTAATTGCTTCGGCACGCTTAATATCTCCGCGGTTGATAGCATCCTCAAGTGACTCAAACTCACGAGTCAAAGAAGCACCGCTGGCTGCAACAATTTCTTGTGGTGTTGAGATGACGGCAGATGCCAAATTCTCTGATGCCTTTTGGGTGGCATAAATCAAGTTGTCCAAGTGTTGCTTGGCCTTCAAGTCATTTGGATTCTCAAGAACTGGCTTCATAGCTGCAATAAGCTGTGGAGTAAGTTTCTTGAGCTCTTCAATGTTCTTCAAGATCATCTTCTTCTTGACTGGGTCTTCACAACGATTTGCAACTACAATAGCGTTGGAAATCTGTAAGTTGGCGGCATTGACGATCTCACGTGCAGCGGCTGGACCGTTTCCGGCTTCGATTTGTTTTGGAAGTGCATGGAGATGATCTACCAAGATGGCTGAGGCGTTGGTAACTTCATCCTCAGCAATAGTTCTGACTGGTTTCCACTTGAATGCCAAATCAACAAACTTGGTGTTCGATGCGAAAATCTGCTTAATTGTGTAAATCAAGTCGTCAATTGCAGCAAGGAGCTTTTGGCTGAGATCGGCACGACGAGCACGTGCATTGTGGTCTCCAGTATTTTGGCAAACTTGTCTTGCGGCTTGTTGATGTTGTTGACTGAGGCTAGAGACGGTTGCGGGAAAGCTCCTCAAGACGACGTTGACGGAATTCAGGGTTGTTTGAACCCTCAGAACGACGTTGTGAACGCTTGACCAACTTCCTCTTCGAGTTGAGGCAACGTCACTGACCATGATATTCAATTGGTTCAAATTTTCAATCTCGTCGATACGCTTGACACCTTCGGCAACCTTCTTTGCAATTCCGACTAGAACCCTTGATGTTTGATTGTTCTTCGATCAAATACCAACAAAACTACCTTTTGAAGAATCATTCTGGCCGATTTGATTGCGTCCTTTTGTGGGACACGATTCCATGGATCATCACGTGCTCTAATGGCATTTGAATGTAAATCGTTGGCAGCATTCTTTAGCTGCTGGGAGGTGTTCACTCAAAATTGGTTTGAACTCTTCATCGATTCAAACCCATAGTCTCCTCAGCAGCTTCACTCATTCCTACAACAGCTTGTTGAATGAGTTCAACACCTGGAACCATATCCTAAATATTCGAATATTAATACATTTTATTTGGCTCTAAAAATTTGCAAACCTGGAAAATCCAGCCCGCCTCAAGTCCAATATACATACACCAAATAAGGTATTCTTTTCCTCAGAGTCTGTAATTGCAACAACCAACGATGACACAGCATCGGCAATTCATATCTAATACTTCATCCATTTTATAATATTGTTGTTGTTGTTATATTGGTATATATATAATAATAAAAATAAAAAAGTGTTCTAATAAAGTTTATCTAGATGTAATTGAAGATAAAATAAATTGGTTAATTAAATAATTCTGAATATTAAACATATGCTATAGCATGAAATTAATGTTCAAATAATTGGATAATGTATAAGTAATTTATATATTATATTTTCCAATCTAACTAAGCCAAAGCCAATTTTGGATGGATTTATTGGATTAAATTCATAATATAAAAATAAATATAATTTATAGAGCTGTGATGTACTGTGCTTACTTGTGTGTTGTTGGTGTTTTATAAATATTATTTATTTGATGTGTGATTTCAGCGAGTGTGTGTGAGTGTCAAGAGTAGGTGTTTATTTGTTTTTTGGTGTGTTAAAGTTATTGTCATCATGCTATCAATACTCTTGTTTTATGTTATCTCAATTTTATTTTTATTTACACACTTACATTTGTTTGTGTTGTTCTTGTTGTTGTATTGACTGGCCTTTAAGAGGAGGGGTAATACAAATATTAAAGTTTAATTTTAAGGAGTTGTAAAAAGTAGTAGTAGGGTGAATATTTTAGGGGTTGGTGAGTTCTGTATTTCTATATATAATGCAGATTTTAAAATTGATCTTATCAAAGGTAAGCTTGGAGATGATGGTTTGTTTAAATATATAATAATATTAGTTTGACTTCTACAACTGTTTGTTAATATTTGGAAGAAGAGAAGTTCAGCAAGTTTGCCTTGACTATTGACTATTACTTGGGTAATAAAATACAAGATAAATAAAATAAATAGAATAAATAAATAAATAATTGATTGTTTGATTGATTGATTGATTGATAGTATAATTAATTATCTTACAAAAAAAGTGAATGTTTTAAAGACTCACTTCTATCGATTAAAATAAAATAAATAAATAAATAATAAATAGAATAAATAGTGATTAGATTATTTGTTAAAAATAGCAAAGGTTATTCAATGACATTAACCAATTCAATTGAAAATGGATTTGTTTGAATAAAGCACTGCAACCTAAAGCATAACCATCAATCAAATCACAGTTTATTAATTTTTTTTGTTTTTCTATTTTGGTTAATTTGTAGACGCTGATCCTCATTACCATACAGTCCTGCCAGTTAAGTCTTCTGCAGCAAATGGTGATTGGGAGGAGGTGAACAAATCCAATCAAACAATTTCATAATTAAAACACACAACCAAATGTGGTGCTTGATCCATCAAAATTAAAACAAAAAAACTAGCCATATGGCTTTCAAGAATTTGTGAAAATAGCCATTTTTCATTTTCAAAATATTTGATAGGGCATGGGTTTCAATAACTTAAAAATTTTATCAGAATCTAGTGCATGGACTAATTGTGACTAACACCAAAACAAAAAAACAAAAAAATAAAAATACAACAAATTCTCAATTTAAAGAGAACTGTTTTCAAGCTCTCTCTTCCATTTATTTGAAAAATAACTTAAAAAGAGTTTGTCTTATTGTAACTGTAAAAAGGTTAATTTTTATTTAAAACTATTAGTTTTTTGGGATCAACTTGAAGTTTCGTTGTTGCTGTTGTTGTTTTCCCTAAAATCGTAACTAATATTATTATTATTATTATTATTATTACTTTCAATATCAAAATGATAACTATTATTGTTACTGTCGTCGTAGCTATTGTTGCTATTATAATATTCAATTGTAATAGTAATTGATTTCTAATAATAATAAAATAGCAGTTTAGATAGCTTGAAAACAACTAAAGATATTTATAATATAATTTAAAAGTGAACATACCGGCTCTTCAATGATAACTGCTTTTTTAATTTTTTGTGTAGCCCTACATTGAGTTGAAGACAGGTACATCAGGTAGATTGAAAATGCCATCATACACATGCCAAGCAGACTTCCAATTATAATATATAGATTTACAAAAAATCCTGAAGATGCCATGAAATAAATATTTATTGAGTATTGGTGAAAATTTGTCGATAATAGGATTATATTAAGAAGTTATATAAATACTAAAACTGTTTACAGAGATAGGATTTATTAAAATGTTTAATTAATTGATTAGATTAATAATAATATTATTACATGAAACTTTTAAAATTAAATGTATAAAATAGTTTCTATTTAATAGTTAGTAATATCATAATAGAATATATTATTGAATAGCAAATTCGTAAATAAAATGATAAAATATATTCTTAATACCTAATGGATTTGATATATATAATTTGTCCGATCTATCTTCATTAAATATTTTTAAATATTAAAAATTATATCATTCATATCTTGTGCATTACTATTGTTATTGTTGTTGTGTTGCTGTTGATATTTTTATTGTTGTGAGTGGAAATCTATTTTATAGTTTACATTCACTATACTAGTTTTCAGGTTTTCAGGGTGATTTTGAATCAACCACTCCAATGATTGTATTCCCTATTATACTACTATGTAGGAATTACCATATATATTAATAAATTAATTAATTTCAAAACAATTGAGTTGATTGTTGCGATATTTGTATTTCTAATTTACCTCTAGTTTAGTATATAAGGAAATAAATACTCAAATCAATTCATTAGTTTTGCTTATGATTGGATAGATGATATCACATTACCACATAGTGATAATAATGATCATTTTAATAATGATACAACATGACTTGAGATGTTCTGTTCCATCAATCTATCCAGCTTGTTTAAATATTGTTTCAAAACAACACCACTTTTGTATGATTCGTTTTTTTCATCCCATATAATCTGGTGGATAGTGTGGAGTTTGAAATTAGAAAACCCAATTGTGTCGATTGGTTGTTGTGGGAGGAAATAACAATAACACAACAATTAACACATCATCAGAATGTAATAAAATTACATTAAATTTATAATACTGTTTTGCATGCATAACTAGTTATCTTGTTGCTTTGTTTGATTGATTGATTGATTGATTGATTGTTTATTTGTTTTTTGTTTACAAAATGAGAGAAGAGTGGTTCGCTTAGTTGTTGTTATTACAAAACCAACCAATCTAGAAGTTGTGGTGTGAAATAGGTTATGAAAATATCGCATCCAGCTCTCTTTAAGCAGAGGAGTGACTCCATGACACCGGTCTTCAAATCGAATGCACCGGCTTGGGCAGAGTGGTAGAGCATGGCAAACTCACCACTGACTTGGTAGCAGCACATTGGTAGGTTGATTGCATTCTTTACTTCTCTGATGATGTCCATATAGGGTCCTGCTGGTTTGACCATGAGGAAATCTGCTCCTTCATCGGCGTCACGTTGTGCAGCACGCAAAGCAAGTGATCTTGAAGGTGGTGGTAACTGGTATGCTGATCTGTCTCCATATTTGGCACCTGACGATGCGGCGTCTCTGAATGGACCGTAAAAAGATGATGCAAACTTGGATGCGTACGACATGACAGCTACTTTAGATCCATAGCCAGCAGCAAATAATTGCTTTTTGATTTCACCGATACGGCAGTCCATCATATCGGATGGTGCAATGATATCTGCACCTGCCTTGGCAAACTCCACTGAAAAGCTGTGCCAAACGCTCAATACTTGGCTGATTGTTAATTGATCCATCCTCGTGAGTGATACCGCAGTGTCCATGTGAGGTATATGCACACAAACATACATCGCATGCAATACACAGCTGAGGGAACTGCTTCTTTAGTAACTTCAAAGCCTTGATGACTGGTGAGTTGTTACGATCGGTGGCCATTGATCCAGTCAAGTCTTTTGATTGGTTGTTCAACAGCACACCAAACAAAATGATAGTCTTCAAACCTTTATTTACAAGTGGCTCCAAGAATTCAGTGAGCACCGAATCAACAGAGAACTGATAGTTACCTGGCAAAGCTGTTTATCGATTAGCCATCAACAAATAACTAACTAACGCTCAAATAATAGACAGGCAATATATGTATGTATTTACATTTGATTTCATTTTTTGTGTTCACTTGGTCGGTAACAAAGATAGGATAGATAAGCTGTGACTTCAAGATAGTAGAGTCACCCTGCCATGATCTAGTAACAGGATTAGCATATCCACTGTGTAAATAATGCTTAAAAGGGTATGATGTTTGCTCTGTCATTGTTGTTGTAATTTAATATATGTCACTGATGAGAAAAATGAAATTGCATAACACAGACCAATCTGTCTGATCTTGATTTTTCGGTTTTTCCAATTAATATTAAATTTATAACATCTTTTGAATTCTTTTATTGTTGTTGTGTAATCTTTCGTTGGCATGGTCGACACGATCGGTGACACGATCGAGTTGGTTCGATTGACGGTCTGCCTCGTTACCAATGGTTTTGGCAATACCATGAATGTCACCAAGAATTGCACTGATTTCGTCGAGATCTTTGTCTTGCTCCATGAGGTCTTTCTTGATTTCCTCTGGTGCATTCTTGATGACATTAGATACACCAAGTGTTGAGGTACGGCCAAACATTGGACCTTGGTTTTGACGGCCAATAGTTGGTGTAAATCTGATAGTTGGGTTACCATAGGCAAACTCCTTGGTTCCAGGTTCAAAAATTACTTTAGCAGACTTTCCAATTTTTACCATTGGATCTCAAAACAAATTCATTTACGATGTTCTGGATGTATGACGAGCACAAACGGAATCTAGACTTGTTCAAAAAATCTGAAATCCAAGTGGAAATGTCTAGCTCTGGCAACCATAAACTCAACCTGGTCGTATGTATAGGTACCAGTAGGAGTAGGCTTTTTGTTGCTGTCCAAAATAACAAATTTA
Organism: Heterostelium multicystogenum; assembly: GCA_003667245.1. Taxonomy (NCBI): domain Eukaryota; phylum Evosea; class Eumycetozoa; order Acytosteliales; family Acytosteliaceae; genus Heterostelium; species Heterostelium multicystogenum. The sequence continues at coordinate 34,716 of RCNN01000519.1, forward strand.
TCTGCTTGGAATGATATATATCCAGGTTGCACTATCGGATAATAAAGTTAGTAATGTCCAAACATTACAGTCTAGCAGTATCAGAATACATACACATGTCATTTTGTAATTTCTCTAAAATGTCAATATCAACAGAGGGCTCTTCTCTTTGCCTGACTTTAAGTGATCGATCCATTGGTTTGTGTGGTTCACGGTCTGGTGATTTATCTTTGGAAAATGAGTTGGCTATTTGACCACCGAATGATTCGATACCTTTGAGCAATTTATCACCCTTGTCGAGGTTGTTATGTATGTTTTCTACGTTGTTTTCAATCTGATCGATCAACTCTGCTTGATATTGAAGCTCATTCATTGTTGCAATACCAGTTTCTCTGGTTTCATAAGCAATTCTCAAAGCTTGCTTTGTACTTTCTGTGTCAACTTTTGTATATTGACGTTGTTGCTGTCCCTGTTGTTGTCCTGGACCACCTGATCTTCCTGAATCACCATAGCTTCCACTGCCGTGACCACTGTAACCATTTCCATTTGAACCATTATTTCCAAAAAGATTATTGCTGCTTCCACTATTTCCGCCACCAACAGTAACAGAACCGTATTTTCCGCTACCGCTATCTCTATTGTTTCCAGGTGCACCATTAATCTGTTGCTTAAACTGTCTCATCTCTTCATCTTCCTCCGCATTTGGATCGTAGAAAAGAGGTGGATTCTTCCACAAATGATAAATTAAATTATAAGTTTCGTCTCTATGCACAAACGATCCAAACGATATCTAAATATTTCAATCACAGTATTATTAATATCAACCCAACAACACTGACTATTGCTTGTAAATCTCCTAAATCAAAACACATTACATTTTGAGAGCCAGTATTGAATGTAATAGCATTGCTAAAGAATATGGTGCTGTCTTTCTTCATCTCGACAATCTTTCTAAAGGAGATCGACTCGTTCGAATCACCGAGCATTGGAATGAATGAAATAAAGTTAGCGGTGATGTACAATTTACCTGGCACCAACAATGTTCTCTTTGCCGAACAAGAGTAATCCTGTATAACATTCTCAGTGTCTGGATAATTGAAAGTTCTTCTAACCAACTCTGTCTTTGCCTTAAGGGCATTTGCTTTCTCATCTGGCGATGCCTTCATAAATAGAATAGACATTATTAATTAATTAAATGTAAATAATTATATTAATACTACAAACAATATAACAACATTGTTTAGTAAAAAATATATATATATATATATATATAGAAGTTAATTAAAACTGCAATTGCAATTATCACACACATACCATTTCTTTTTGATATTATTATAATTGTTGTTGCAATTATCTATCTATTTAAAAGGTGTGGTCTAGGGGTAGAGGTGTTGTGTTGTTTGTGGAAAGCTAAACAAAAGGCAAATTGTTTTTTTTGAAGAAACCCTATGAGTTTAAAAGGTAAGGTATATTGTAATATAGTATAATAAAGGTAAGTGTACTTGAAAGTTCTATTGATTGGTACCTTTGGTGTGTTACTGTTTGATAGGTAAAATTGGTTTTGAGGAACAATTAGATTTATAAATTTAACAAAAAACAAACAAAAATATCGATTCTTGAAATATCAGTGTTTGATTTTGTTTTTAAGTTTAAATCGTTGTTTGAAGCCCATTATTTGCCATTGGTTACATCACTACACAGGTCAGTCAAATGATAATATTGTGAAAAATAAATGTTGAAATTCTGAAAAACACTACTATACACATGTATTATGATGTTTTTTTTAGTATTTCTTGAGATTTGATAAATTTTAGGAGTAAAGCATCGGTTGTAATTGACACTTTTTAAACTAGTTGTGAAATATTAGATTTCCAGAATCAATAAGTTGCCATAACTCAACCCAAACTTCGTAAGGTTTTAGATAATCACAATTGAAATAATATTTTTATCATGGTAGTTGCAACCCAGGGATGCTAGAACCCTAATATTCTAATGGAGATTCATATAGTCCAAAATGAAGTCGATAACACTTTAAATCAAATAGAATCATTCAGTTCTGATCTTCAATGGCACAGTCGACAGTCAGGAAAGAGGATGATATTAACAAGTTTTCATTATAAAGATATATAATTTTGGATTAGACAACAAACTCATATTTGATTATCAATAATCAAGGTCATTTACATAAGTGAAATTAGTTTGTTTAATCAATTAAATGTAAGGGTCTTCAATATTCACAGTCTACACTCAGCAAAGAGGATGATATTAACAAGAATTCATTTTGTCGATAATTTAATATTAGACAACATACAAACGGTTATTTCAGTTAATCAAAGCTTTTTAGAAATGAATATTGGAAAAACCATTAATGTCTCCAGAACTAAGAATATCAAATTTAACAATAATCAGAAGCTTTTTTTGTCAGAGTAAGTCTTGATTTCTAATTAAATATGATCATTTACAAATTACACTTCAATACAATATAAAGATCCACACATATGCACTTAAAATTCTTTAAGTTTCTCCACTCTTTAAAGTTGGAATATATTGGGAATGGTTGTATTTATATTGTTGCAGTGATGGTAAAATTATCATTTGTAAAATTGGTAATATCACATGTTGTGCTTCCAACTCGGAATGTTTGAGGTTTAGTAATTCTCTTTCCATAAACAAAAAACACCTGAATGATCTACATTATACGTCATAATTACATCAATGCCTAGAGATATAAGAGAGATATAAATTACACATTGCATTTATTGAATTTTAATAAATGATTTCATCCACTTTGAGTTATTGATAACCCGTTTATTTAATTATAATTAATGATATCAGAATTCCTGGAGGTTATTTCAAGACATGGATGATCTTAACATTGGGATATGTGGGCATGTACTCTTTTGTTTCTGGATCTATACCCTATGCTTCGTCCTATAGAGTGTAGTAAGTAGATGTTCTGTATACATGCTCAATGACACTTTCTTTGGAATTTGCACCAACTTCATGAGAAACTATTTCAAGATTGTATATCCAGTTAGATGTCCTATCTTGCAAGTGGGATTGCTTTGAATCAGTAAAGTGGTTGTATACTTGACTTTGGTGAACAGTTGTGTGGGAACTTCTCTTTTCTTCCGTTAAGAAATGATTGAATATAGTTCTTGGTGATATGGCCGAAAATGGAACCTTATAGGTGTGTTGCTTTGTGAGCAGGGCAGGACTATGATGGATATCACCGCTTCAATATTTATGAGTCATGAAATATTATATATATGTAAATTGGTAATATTATTATGTAGAGAGAGTTCAAATAAATAGTTTTTTGAAATATCTATAACAATAAATAATAATATAATTTCACAAAGAACTTACCAAGTGGCAATAAAAACAATAAAAGTATTGGTAAAAAGGTTTAAAAGTTTATTAGGATAAAATGGTGCAGTATATTATTTCAAGTAATCATAATACCATTTTCAGACTTCAATTAAATCGATATCAAATTCCTTTGCAGCTTTGGAACCTCTTTCCTTAAGTTCATTAGTTTATCTGAAGCTATTTGACTTTGTTTATCTGCATCAGTAAACTGAATATTTTTGTTTCCTGTTTTTACTTCTTAAAGCAAGCATAGTGTACAATATAGGGTCTTTGTTCTCCTCTTTGCACATATTTTCTAGGAGAGAATCAACAGTTTTGTATTCCTTGGCCAATGCTATTAAACGTTGTTCGTATTTAGTCCTCGCAGCTATTAAGTTTTTTTGTAAGATTTTCTTCCTTTGTACCTTTAAAGTAGTTTTATTATTTGGCATTTTTATTAGTTTAAATTGTATTAAAATGAGAAATATATTATTTTTATTCCCTTTTTATCGTATCGGTGCCATTTTGAGGAAGTTGAATTATAGAAGTCTCCAAAAGTCATTGTTTATCAAATAATGTTCCAGAGCACAATGCATTGATGATGCAGTATCACTTCGTAACTTCGTGAAAACTAGATGGATCATATATGCAGAAAATAAAGTTCACGTATCGAAATTGGAAACAGAACCCGCTCTTCTCGCTGTTTACCCATTGGATGATGATGACAGCGAGAAGAAGAAGAAAAATCCTAATATTAATGAATTAGCTATTAATGATTGAATTATTGACAATTATTCCTCATAATTTCAAGAGCTCTTAAAATAAACCAATCATTGTAATTATTTATATATGTAATTAACAAAAAAAATATTATTTCTTCTTTCTCTTTCTAGAACCTATTGGAAATTGTGATAAGTGTTAAATTTATATTCTTTTTAAAAGTATTTATATTTAGTCAATTATTTTCATTTGTATTTTTTTATTTGTCAATATTATGAACACAATCAACATTACATTCAAAGACTCCACCAAACAAGTGAAGTGGTTTGGTGAGGTGTTGTCGGATGACATAGAGAATACCATTCGCAAGACTTTCAACATTCCAAACTGCAATGCCCTAATCCTTAAACATGAAGGAGCCGATGTTGCCATCACATCCACCCTGCCCAATGGCTTCAGCTTCTTGCTTACTGTTTGTGAATCAGTCCAAGCAGGTAAGTAAAAACAACATCTTGTTAATTTCGTTTCAATACTGACAATTCTTTTTTTCTAAATCTTCTTACCTTCTTTTCTTTGACAATGACTTCTTTCAATATCATTAACTCTGTATTCTTTGATTTCACCTCACATTCCGTATTACAAATAATTCTATAACATTCATACAATGGACACCATACGACCCACGCACTTGTTATTTCTTTCATTAAATACTTTAGAACCTCAGAATCTCGATGATTGGGTCAAGAAAACAAATTATCCACTCCATCCTGCTAACAAACCATCATTTGATAATACACCATTCCAAAAAACTATATGGAAGAGAAAATACAAGGGAAGAACTTTTCGACATTGCAATGCTCAACATATAGTCTTTTCTCGAGAGATCTACGATCAAACAGAGATACACATTGCCGACTATCATTGGCGGCATGGGAATTGGCAAAACAAGAGTTAGTGAGGAATATTATCATATAGTCAAGAGTTTTCAGCAAAATAAACCAATCTTTAGAGTAATTCAATCCTCAACTAAAACTACAACAACCACCACAAATAATGTTGTGTTCCAAAATTTCAACACTATCTTTGGAAACAACATCTGGTATATCAAGATTGATTGTGCCAAGGAAGACTTTCTGGCTGCATCGGAACCCTATAGCAAGTACCTCACTTTATGCCTCGCTTCACATTTCCTTATCAATACTAGTTACCGTAGTGTGATTAGTGTACCATTTCCATTTAATATCAGTGATATCCTTCAATACATTAACAAATTATACATCAACGAGACTAATCCCAAAGCAATACTCATTCTCCACATTGATGAATATTTCAAGCTCAGCACTGACCATCTAAATATACTCATCTCTAATTTGGCTGGTCTGCTCACTAATCAACATAACAATAATCTTTGTTTTCTCCCCATTCTTACTGGAACTGATCTTAACAGAGCCAGAGAATCAATCAACTACTCTAAACTTGGGAACAGGACTATACTCCTTGGAGCTATACCCATAGATCTTACTTCTCAGATGTTGCAGCAGTACTGTTATAATTGGTCAATGATTTCTAAATCGAACTACAGTCCATTATCTATTCAATTAATTCTTGAAAGTTTGGGAGGAGTTCCAAGATTCCTCCAACTTTTCCTTCAACAAGTTGAAAAACTTACTTTGGATCTTAAACTCCAACATTTGTCTTTCACTACAAAAATATCTTTTTGAGACCACTAAAGACATCATTAGAGTCTATTCAGTTAAAACATGGCAAGAGGTATTTAATGGTTCACTGGCTGGACTCCGTCAAATGATTATCTATTCTCTCTCTGGAAGGATTGTTTGTAGAGACACAATATTGAATGGAGTCACAATTGGTCAAATTGAATCAACTGGAATACTATTTCTGAAGCAAATCGAAAGCAATTCATGTAAGTTCACAATCTATATGCCTTTATGTTTGATCAGAGCAATCAACTTGGTTCTCAATGACGTTAATGACTCTTTACTTGACATTTGTTCGACGAATGAAGAACATAAATTTGATCTAACAATGAGTAAAATTCGAAGAGTTTGGAACTAAAACTATCTTTTGTTTCATTATGACTTTCTCCAACAAAGGTGTCAACGATATCGTTTTTTGTTCACAAAGAAATTAAATTCAAAATGATTATCTCAAACATAATCAGAATTCACAAGTTTTAAGGGAACCACAGTCATTATTAATGGAAGCTAATTTTTCTATTAATATCAATAACATTAATTTTCGACACAATTATTTTAACAGAGTTAATTTATTAATCTGTTTAACAAGAGACTAAGGAGTTAATTATTAACAGTCCAGATTCTGAGTATTGACTACGCAGTTTTCTTGGGATGATCTCAATCACAATGTAGAAAGTAGAGTATTAATTAAAATTAAATTGATTATACTGTATCAATGACCAAGGTATCAGAGTAACTATGGAGAATCTTCTCGGATCTGGAGCTGTGTGTATTGGTGGAGCTGTTTAAACTAGTATTTGATGATCATTGAAAGGTGCTGTTGGTCAATGCAAAAGCTATCTTGTTCACCGGTGAGGTGAATGTAGTAATGAAATGGCACAAATGGCATTTGCTAAGGTAACTATTATAAGATCTTAAGGTATTCTCAATGATGATGCTAATTTTTCTATTTATTAAATCAGTTTTAACATTGATTATCGATGCGATACAGTGAAAGCCTAACGCTCTCGATCATCTCTGTAGTACACAGCATCAGAGTCAAGCAATTATCAACATGATATAGTTTATCTACATTCGTTGGCCAATGTTCCAATATAGCAATGGCAAATTCGTTCAAATAGTGACAACACAACTTGACTCGTGAGTGGTTTATAACTCTTCGTAAAGTTGATCAAGGACTTAGTCAATATCATTCGGTATGTTACTCCTTACATTGCTCGAGTTTTACTGTCCCTTACCAATTATAACTATATGTTTAAGTCGAATAAACATAACAACAGCTCGTTAATAAAGACTCTGACTCAATCATTGTTCCCAATTTTCCACGCATTCAATTAAGCCAACTATCGAGGAACTTATTAGACTTGTCTCGAAATACATTGTCAAGACTCTAAATATAGGGTTTGCATCTCGTGTTTTAGTTTTTAACTCATTGATATTTATTTAAACTTAAAGTCCTTTGTCCTAGGAGCTCTAACATTATGTCCCCTATTATTTTTTATTCTAATTTTGAAAACTTCCCTGCTTAATATGATAGATGTTTATTCCTGATATTCACCAATAAATAATAGGTGACAAATCAAAACATTTTTCTTAACTGGGGACATTCATAGCAATAAAATCTAATTATCGATGTTAATATTGAAGATTCTCATCATCAGATGGATGAATTCATTATTAAAAAGCTTATAGAGACAGATTTAAGAAGTTTAGGTATCCATGAGGAACTTAAAGATTCATGTCTAGAATTTTTATGGACCAAGATAACTAACAAATGGTATTAAAAACATTTGAAATTTCAGAAAGAAAGCATTGAAATTGGTTGTGATAATCTTGAAAAGAGTGAGGGACAAGATAGAATTCTATAAAGTTTTATTGGGATTGTTTGTACTTCTATGTATAGGTTCTATTACCAATTGAGTTTATTCAGTAAGAGGTTACGTACTTATGGAATATAGAAAATACAATCTGAATTTAGATGGGACTTTGTTGCTCAATTAGGTGTTGCAACCAATTTGAATCATCAAACTACAGTTGTTTGTAAGAGAAAGTTGGTTATTACCCAAATGAATTAGTCTTGTTTAATAAAATTTATAAATAGTGGTATTAAATATAGATGGTATTGACAATTAAGACTTAAGTGATCATTATTTAGAAATAATGTGGTGTATACTTCTTGCGACTTTTGAATTTATAAATTCAAAAGTGGATATATACCAATACAAGATGTGTATCACCACCATAAAGAAGATAAATCAAGTCATTGTGAACTATCTTGGATTGTTAAACCAATATATGATTGAAGTTACCACAAATTTAATTAATAAAAATGGTTAAACCAGACAAATTTGGGGTGTAACTATAAAACAAGAACCTAAATAGTTATTTAATAACAAGTGTCATTATTTCTAGTAAATATCGATCTCAAAGTAAAGAATGAAAACTATATAAATTTAATTTTGCACTAGTGACTATCATTCTTTCAATTCATTTTTTTTATTTATAATTATTATTTTAGTTTTTATTACTATAATATTTTATTTAATTTCTTTTATTATATCTATCATTGTTTATTATCAAACTCTTTCTCAATCATTGAATTTCATTTATTTATATTTATTTTGTTAAAAATTTATCCATCATTATTATATATTTTCTTTGAAAATGTCATCGACTGAAGAAGAAACTGAAGTAACTCTTGCTGAGGTGCTCACCAAAGCTGGTTGTACATCAATCACAGCAGATTCTTTGTTGAAAGCCGGCCTTAATACTCGGAAATCTATCTATGAAGCTCTCAATGACACAAAATTCCATCCTCATCTGATGCAAATAGGATTCAACTTTGGAGACATCGTGAAGCTCAGTAGTTACCTCAAACAAGAACAATCAAATGGCTTCTCTGGTAAGTTTCACAAAGCAATGTCAAAGATTAGAATTCACTACTAACATGTACTCTTGCAATTTAGCGATGGAATCAGTGTTGCAATGGATTACGAATAGGAATCCAACAGTTCAGTATCCTGCCCCAACGGTAACTATCTATTCAACATGTATCAAACAAAGGGTTAACTAACTCTGCTCCACAGATGGCCAACAGAGATCTTCCATTTCGAGGGAGGACGACAGAGATCAACCATTTTGTCGGCCTTGTTTCAAGTCGTTTGAACAAGCGTACCAGCCAGGACCGTACAGATCATCCACTGACCGTGATTGCGAGTGCTCCTGGCATTGGTAAAACAAGATTGCTCGAGGAAACATCACAGGCTCTTTTACAGCATGAGAGTCTCAAGAACTACTTTGTTGTACAGATCAACATCACCTTTGGCAATGGATCAAGTGTCACACTCAAGGATGCGAAGTATGGAGGTATGCACGCTGTCAGCAGCCGTATCCTCTTTCGATTTTTCGAATCTCACTCAACATATGAACTCTTTATCGATAATTTCGAGAAGCAATTTGGAATCGGCTCATTTTCGTCCATCACTCCCACAATCTGTTTCAGCATCATCGAGAAATACATGAGGCAATCTGTTCAATTCCAAGAACAGGTGAAAAACAAGACAATCTTCTTTAATATTGGTATTGATGAGTTCTCATTGCTATTTGTCAAAAACAGCATCCTCAAGGAGAGGTACCAACAAGATATCGACACATACTTCAAGATACATCAACAATCGTTTGGCTTACTGCTCGATCAAGAGTCCAATCAAATCAATCGTTCCTTCTTGAAGGAGGTCATCCTTGCAGTCGTCCCTCTCCTCATTCCGAAACCCGTAGGTACCTTTTTTCATGTCACTATGGTTGGGACAATCATCACACCGATTAAAGATGTGATCCATGTCGACTCTTCACACCCATACAAGAGAGTACCCATTGGTCTCCTCAGCTTCAATGATACGTATTGGATCGCCCAACAGTATCTCTCAAACTCAGTGCTCTCTGACATCCAAGAAGCCAAACTCAGGAAAGTTCTGGCCTTCATTGGAGGATGGGCACGACCATTGTTCAAGTTCCTCGAGGCCTATCACTCTGACCCATCCAATCGTGACAATACACTCATCGGACTACTGAAATTTGTCCCCACACCTGGACTGGATTCAATGCTTCCGAATAAAACAATTGCAAGGCTCGTGGCGATGTCACTGACAGCAGTTTCAGACAACAAAACTCGATTGGAGACGAACGCATTATGTATCGGAAGAATCGCTCGAGTCTCTAGAGAGCAAAGGAACAATCAGTTCGCTCGTATTGCCGGACAGCTCCCGTGTGGTGACTCTTCCTCTCATTCTTCTTCGCAATTACTGCGAGTCGAACCCCTTCCTCGTGCCCATCAAGCTCATGGTTGAGCATCTCATTGTCTGTGACGATCCGAGCTCATGGGAGGAATTCTGCTGTCGATATCTCCTGGCACGTAGGCACTCCTTTGTGCTGCTTGGAAAGACATCAATTACCATAGGGGAGTACTTTGGTGATGCACAACGCACCAAAATAGTGAATCCAGAAACATCATTCACTCTTTCCTGTTCAGCTGAGCCAAAGCTCATCAAGCTTCAGAAACAATACCCGAAAACGTTAAACTCTATTGCTCCCGAGAATGTCTATCTCAATGCTGCTGGGGCCCCTTTCGACTGGCTCCAGTGTTTCCAAACATCGAGCCAAAGCAAGATCTACTTCTTGTGCGATGGAAAACATACTATTGTCAATGCTGCTCTGCCTCTTTCTGAAGTCAAAGAAAACATCAAAGCATGCACAACATCAATTGCTTCGATATTGGGCAAGCAGGACTCCTATATTCATTGCTTCATCACCAATCGAGACTCAATCTCCAATGACATCATCTCGAACGTACAGAACTCGATGCTTCCCCTGTTGCTCATCAACAAACGAGGAAGCTTCTATCCTCTGTCCATACGCTCCTATATAGACAGCCAACTCTGATCTCGTTTAGCTCACGCAGTTCAGTCTATCAGCATCTAAACCAGCCATACAATATATCCCAACTTCAAAGCCATCCCTTTATTATATATTTATTCATTCAATAAAATATATCTTTCACAAAAAAAAACTATCAATTTTGAGAAATACTTGTTAGTAAAAAAAAGTTGAAAAGTTGTGTTCCTCGACATACACCACCAATACTACGACATTAACAACAAGACCAATTCACCAAGTTGTTTGGCAGGCTTGACATTGGCAAGAATCTGACTGATATGGAACAACTATATATGATGACAAGTTCATGGTACCTCATCTTGACTTCTCTGGCTTGAAAACCAACTTCACCTTTGAGGTAAGACAACACAAAATGAAACAAGGCTATCACCATTTCTTACTAAAAATGAAACAAGTATTTGAGACAGACTCCAACAGCAAGGTCAATGGTTCTGTCAAGCGTTTCATTGAGGACTACCAGTAATCTTCGCACATCCAAGAGGACAGAGGAGAGGATCTAGATCTAGATTTGTGAGTTTGATGAAATGTGAAGTATCAAAGATTATTGATAAAAAATAAATAATAGTTTATTTATAAAGAAAGAAACCGACAACATTATCATTCATTGTTTACTCAAAAATGTTTGTTTATGCTTGTCATAGCTTCGTTAGCATAATTCAATATGTCAGCGATGTGCTGATGAATGGTTTGAAGAGAACAATCTTGTTAAATGACGACTCTAAAACTCAGAAGTTTGATAACCATTTTTTAATCAATACTTGTGAGGGCATCTGAGTTTTTGTTGATTAAATCAACAAGAAGATTTATTGTTTCCAAAATCTTAATGTTGTCATTCTTTACCACATAACTCAATAGCTTGTTGAGTAACTCCACCAATTGTATTTCAATTTTGAGGAAAGGAAGTTGAACATCAAAAGAAACTGATATGTGGTTGAATTTTACTTGGGTGTCCGCTGGGAGTTTATAAAATCAGTTCTTCAGAGTACTTAATTTGGTCCTGGATGTTGTTTTTAAGTTCTTCGATGAACTCGTTGGCTTGATCTCTAATGGGTTGTTTGTTTTTGATCTCAATTTTACCAGTGAAGAAGTCTTCGAAATAACCTTTGATAGCTATGAGTGTAAATGATGTCTTACTTATGACTTGACGATATTGTTGAATGATCTTTATAAAGTCTATGTTCCCCACATCTCTCGACAACTCTCTGAGTTGGAGATAAATTGGTTGTGGGTCGATTGGAGGAATGATTTCAGGACTTTGTGGAAGATTAGTATTCTTGAACATTTCTTTGTTATGATTTGAAATATGATTTTATTGTAATAAAATACCAATGTTCTCAGATTGGAATATGTTCCAAATATAACAATGCTAAAACTGTTACCGAATTCAACAACAACTTCATCATGATAAAATATACTTGATGTTTAAATATTATAACGGTTATCCAATTTGAATTTGAATTTGAATTAAAAATTACAAGGTTCTTTGATATATAAACTCTAAACTATTCTCATTTTAGTTTTAAGATAGAATTAAAACAATTATTTAATAATATCTTTTATTATCTACAGTTAATAAATTAATTTTAGATTATTATTATATACACATTTAAATTATCAATCATTGTTACAAGAGTTATAAATATGAATAATTATTCAAATATACACAAATATTATAGCAAAAGCATGGGACTTCAAGAGTCATGATACAACTCTAGTATTACAAAAGTAGAGAATGTTGATTTTTCACAAGTAGAGAGAGTGAATCAACCTCAACAACAGCCACTTCAACAAAAGGATAGACATTTCATGATGCCAACCATATCTTTAATGTCAAAGAATAGTAATAATAGTACACCAATTGCTCCAGTCAAGTTGCCAAATGTCATTAGAAGAAAGATATATGCTCCAAACATTATGGAACATTATATAAATCCAACAGTTTCATCATTGGTATGTTAAATGAAAATACTATTTTATTAATTTAAATTATTAATTAATATTTAAAGGCCAAACAGATTCCAAATAAAGGTTTGGATCAAGGAAATAAACCTCTGGAAAGAGTTGCCAATAGAGAATTAGCTGTACCAAGCATCAACAAAAGATATATGAATCCTATAGTTTCATCAAACGTATGTAGATTATTATTATCAAAATTATTTATTAATTAGATAAATACAGGCCAAGCAGATTCCAAGTGAAGATTTGGATCAAGAAAATAAACCTCTGGAAAGAGTGACTAAAAGAAGGTTAGAGGTACCATCCATCAACAATAGATTCATAAATCATACAATTTCATCTGGTGTATGTATATTATAATACAATACTTAAATAATATAATTGGAAGTTAAAAAGGCCAAGAAACAACCTAGGATTAAATCTGTGGATCAAGAAAAGAAGCATCTGGAAAGAGTGACCAAAAGAACGTTAAGTGTACCTAGCATCAATAACAGATTTGTCCAAGACACCATATCATCAATGGTAATAGCGAGTTTTACAATAATTCTAAATTGTTAATTAATATATCTGTTATTTGTATAGGGCAAGAAACCTATTCCTAGTTTACCAATAGATAGTTTACCTGAATAGATTAGAAACTTCTTTGGCAAGAGTCAACAAAAGAATATTAGATGTACCAACCATCAACAATAGATTTGTCCAAGACACCATTTCATCAAGAGTATTATAAATTTAAATAACAAATCTATATAATATAAATATTAATTAATCTTTTATGAATATAGGCCAAACAGCAGTTTAAAAGTCATAGAGTAAGATCGGAGTCCAACAGAGTTACACAGGAGTCTACAGAGGTCAAAGATTGTGAGAATCTTATTGTTGAAAGTGGCTTTTTAATACAATTTTGTATTATTATCAGTATAATTGTAAGTATCTGTAAGTATCTGTAAGTATGTATAGAAGTATATTAAAATTGAATAGTGGTTGGTTGGACGGTTTCGGTAGGTATCTATTAATAAATTTTTCTTTTCTTCTTCTCTTTCTCAAAAATTAACTCCAAGGGAAATCGGTCCAGCAGATTGAGCAACATTGGTTCCGACAGCTGTGACTAAGGAATAATGTTGCTCAAATGAGATAGTCAATAGAGTTGGGAACTTGAGACTATCTCATTTTCTCGAAAGAGAAACTACTGGCCGTCGTGGCTAAGGTCAACAATCTATTTTGAATGGAGGCGAGCTGTTCAAATTGATTGTGGATGTAGAGTCACATGATGATTGATTCTAAATCAATCGATCATGTCTCGGCGTAGGAGGATCAGGATCCTGGCAAAATACTATTCATACTTGTTTGTGCCAACTTCATTTTTCATTTTTTTAATTTTCACACACTCCACTCCCTTTGTTGTTTTTACCAACAAGTATTGCTATTATCAAGTAACATAAGTTAATCAGTTATTACTTGATGATATCAATACTTGTGTAGATTCAAGCTTCAATTATTTTTAATTTCATTTAACTACAATACCAAGCTACAATGTCACCGGTTAAAGATTGTATTTGTTTTAATTATATTCGTATAGTTGTATCAACAGTTTGAGCGAGAGACTCATAGTATACTTGTTAGTCAAAGTGACTGTGTCACTCTCATCACGGACAAGATAAATGATCATAGATTTGATATTATGAATTCAAGTCTGGAGCATCACTAAGACAAGGCTACTATTCGGCCCTTGCACTACTTGTCAGAGTTAACAATAGATTACCATAAGATACGAGTAATAATGGACACAAGTAAAAGAACAAGTTATACATTAGACCTCGATTTGAATGCGTGATGATATTAAAGCTATATTCCATGTTCATGACAAAATATTGGTATGATAAGAGGTGTAAAGTTTATTAATGGATAAGCACTCCACTTCAAGTATGTCATCAAATGATGATCTCAATCAATCATCACGTAGAAAGTAGAGTATTAATTAAAATTAATTTAATTATAGCGTTTCTTAATGTTCTTGTACTGTTCATGACAAAAATTATCAGAGTAACTATGGAAGAATCTTCTCAAGATGCTTCCCATTCTGCAGAAGATGGGAGAGCTTGACCAACACAGCTCCACCAATACACATTCTACGAGAATGAAATCATCTTATGCAGCTAGGTGAATGTAGGATGAAATGGACAACTGGCATTTGTTAAGGTAACTATTATATAAGATTAAGCTATTTTCAATGATGATGCTAATTTTTCTATTTATTAAATCAGTTTTAAAATTGATTTCGATACTATTGTGTAAGAATCAATAGAGTAAAGCTCTCGATAATCGAGGTAGCACACAAGCATCACTCTCATCATCTATGATATACCTTATTCAACAATCACTCTATATTCGTTTGCCAATATTCCAATACATCTCTTCGTGACAACACAGCGTGATTCCTGAGAAGTTTACAACTCTTCTTAAAGTTGATCAAGGACCTGGTCAATAAAATTAGGTTTGTTATTCTTAACATCACGAGAGTTTTACTGTCCCTTACTAACTATATATTGCAGGTCGAAGCTCAGGTTATATGAAGATTTGGAGAGACAACAATTCATCAATCTATATGGAGATGTGTGCTTCTGTCATTCTTGTTTTCAGACCAATATTGTAAAATATTTGTGCTTGTTGTTAGATCTATTATTTAATTCACTCGTTTCCAACAACAGATAATCTCTATCGCAACCATGCTGTCTAAACAACTCACTAGACTCCTGCTTCTATGTCAGTATGCTTCAATCGCATCAAACATACAGCAGTTCCTTTTCTTTGGTCTAACCAAGCTCATGTTCGTTTCTACATTCTCCATCTGACAAGAACAGTATGTATATTCTGATAGATTCATGTGGTCTCACAACTGACATTCAATTCAGAGCAACAACCTCAGTTCCTCGACATGCTCCACCAGTACTACGACATCAACAACAAAGACCAATTCACAGAGTTGATTGGCAGGCTTGAGATCTGCAAGAACCCGACCGATATGAGGAACAAGTTCATGGTACTTCATCTTGACTTCTCTGGTTAGAAAACCAACTCCACCTTTGAGATAAGACTACATAAAATGAAACAAGTCGAGCATCATTTCTCACTAAAAATCAAACAGGTATTTGAGACTTCAACATCAAGGTCAATGGTTCTGTCAAGCGTTTCATTGAGGACCACCAGCATTCTCAACAATTCAATTTGTGTCAACCAATCTCTTGCCACATCCCTCTCGACTCAACAATGCGACAAGACCAACACTAGAGCATTAATCACTGGTGTCGAGCTATGGCTTCACAGACTCCCATGTCAGGGCTTCAGCTGTATAGATCTCGAGCTGAGGATGTAGGTTATGATGTTATTCATCAATCTACTCCTTACCAACACCTTCTTAGGATCCCATTGGACTTCTCTAGGAGATATCAGATCTCATCACTCTACCAGCTCTCGACACTCGACTTAGTTACCAAACATCATCTTAGTCGCTCGGTTGTCAACGAGGTACTCATCTCGAACAATATCAAATGCGATGGAGGACACACAGATTAAACAATTTGGTTAAGATCCCAAGCTTTTAGTCTCTCTCACTTACTACACTGGTGAACTGACATTCCTCGACAAAGAAGGAACTCATCTTTGCATTCCAAATTAGTTGGCCAGGAAGGAGTACCTCTTCTCGGTCAAAGACTCTTCAACTGGAAGTCATTCGACATTGGGGAGCTCAGATCAGCAATCGTACAATTCATCAAGGACGACGACATTTAATCCACTCTGTGAAATCAATCTTAGATAACTGTCAGTCAACAATGTCATTCATCACGATGATAAAACTTGTCTGAATGCTTCAACTCAAGCATTCGCATTTGGAAAGCTGGACAACATTCAACAAGAGTTCAAAATGGTCAAGATGAAAGGCGAGAGCACTCACAGCAGAACAAACGACATCTTTGTCTCCAAGTCTTCATGATGATAACTGATTTATGTGCTTTTTAATCGAACGACGATGTATCCTGACATATCTATCTCGCTAATAGGATGATATGTGTCTCACATCAGCATCGATTTCGGAAGAAGACGCAGTTTCTACTCATCGATATTTCGGAACAGTGGATGGTTGTCTTCAGAATGGTATTAAACAAGCTGTTGGATATGCACTTGCACTCGGCAAGAAGTATCCAAGCTCTGAAGTGACTTGTTAGGTCATGATTCGTATTGGATTGACAAGATTGATCATCATTCAGCTCTAGGCTCTTTATGGTTCAGCACATTCAGTCAGTCGTCTTAATTCAGGATTCAGGTGGACTCATTGATTGGTTTTTGCTCACAGGTGAATTAGATTGGTGGATGGATACTTGGATGGTTTAGTTTTGTACATCAAACAGACCTGACAAGTAGTGGAACTCAATTCAATTTAGTTACAGTTTATCAATTATTTGATGAAGGATTTAATACAGAATTCGATTAGCATGATTTGGATCAGTGTCTTCATTAATGGATATATATATATATATATCATTAGGTCAACAGGTTGTTTTAGTTTAAATAAAGTGGATTTAGTTAAACTATTAATACGTATGTAAAAGCTTTTACCCGGATGCGGACCTGAGGGTAGAGGTAGAGGGTAGAGGGTAGAGGGTAGAGGGTTAGAGG
>RCNN01000521.1:0-49658 GCA_003667245.1 Heterostelium multicystogenum
TAACTCTTGAAGCTAGACTCAAAGTAGACTCCAATATAGTGTAAAATATTTTATCTAAATCTAATGAATTAGAAGTGTCAACTAGATATGGCATTTATTAGTTATTAAGCTGATTATTATCAGTTCAAAACAACATTTGCGGCACCGCAATGAAAGGGTTTGTTGTTTTATGTCATTTGTTATTAGTGGTATGAACCTATGATTGTTGATCATATGTTAATGTTTAATTGTGTTGTAAACCCTAGGGTTGCTTGAAAAGAAACAATGCAAACTTTTAGGCAATTCAATAGTTTTAGTTGTTAGCATTGATGATGATCAAAAAATTTTGAAATTGGGATTTTTAAACAAAGATTAATTTGAAAAACAATTTTCATCGAATTAATTTATTATTATTGTTGTTGTAAAAACTGTGGACAAGGGGTAGTGTTTTTTGGAAAAAACACTGCTGATTTTTCAACAATTATCATCACTGCATACTTTTATTTATTATCCTATCTATCATCTACCAACCTATCTATCTATCCTTTGTTTTATAGTAGTTGTGTAGAAAGTAAGAAAGATAGAACAATTATTTATTATTGCTGCTGTTGTTGTTGTTGCCTCATTGTAAATTATATACATTATAAAGTATAATATCACTATACTATAGAAGTATAGGTTGAACAGTGTCAATTTTTAGAAACTAATAGAAACAGAATATAATATAATAGAATAGAATAGAAAAAGAAAAGAATAGAATTGAAGAGAATACGATATTCTTTACAATTGTAATTTTAAAGATAATAATAATAATTATAGTAATAATAGTATAATAATAATATTTAGAAAAAGTAATACTATCGTTTTTGTTTTTTTTTGTTTTTTAATAGTAATCGAATAATAGAGTTGATAAATGTATTAAATTATTAGTTACATCGGATAGTCTTATTCTGAGAAAAGAAACACTACACGACAATGCTTTGGCGATAAATAGAATGGATTTCTTCTTCAATGAAGATCATATCCAAGGCCGAAGCAACTAGTAGTACACTCAGAGAAACTCCACGTGCCTTTCATTGTTGTCTTGGAATATTTCGTGCTGATCGAGGTATGTTCAAAGCAGAGAGATATCCATGCTTATAATTCAATAAAACACATTGGGATTTTGAAAAGGATTAACATGCTGATTTTTGAAATGTAGAATCCTATTTGGTGGTTGTCGAGGAAGCAAGCATTGTAGGAACCATCAATCTCCCAGGCTCAACAGAACAAAATATCATTATGAAAATCAATAAAACCGATTTTATCAGCTTTTCAAGTGGACGTGGTGTGTCACCGATCGATACCGAAGAACGTCCCTACTCACAGGTGATGAGTCTGCTAAACACTGGAATATTTCTATTGGGTTAAATGGCCCTTGAATCACTACTATGATATCACACGAACATACCAAGATCAGGTGTGCGATCCACGCTCTGATCTAACCATTTTGGGATCGTATGGACAAACGTTTCTACTGGAACAAGTATTTGCAAAAGGATTTCATTGCATATCGACTTTTGGATTGGTGCTTCCCCATTATTCAGGGATATGTGTTATCATACTACACTAGGTGATATTGGTGGTCGCTCTGTTGACTACACTATGATTTCAAGAAGATCTAGATTCCGTGCAGGAACACGTTTTAACACTCGTGGAATAGATGATGACGGAAATGTAGCCAACTTTGTAGAGTCTGAACAAATTTTAAATATTAAAAACGTTGGTTACACTGTCTTTTCTTCAACTACGTGGCTCAGTTCCTGTGTTTTGGAATCAGTCTGCCCCACAATTCAATGATTTCAAAGGTCAATCTTTCAAACCTAAGCAAAATTGGAAAGATATCCAAGAAAAAGATATCAGTACTCCGTTCAAACAGAGTCAACAACACCTGCTTTCCAATCTCACATGAAGGAAATGTTGTCAAAGTATGGTAATGTTGTTATTGTCAATCTTTTATCAAAGCTGAAACAGGGTGAATCCGACTTGGTCAAGGCATTCGAAGAGCAAGTAGGCATTCTCCATGCAGATACAGTGCAATATATCGCCTTCGATTTGAATGAACAAGTAAAAAGGCAACAAAATGGATTTCACTCGATAGAATCATCGACCAAATTGATATGTCAAAGAAAGTAGGATACTTCTTTGTCACCAAATCAGCGTGTAGTAACTCACAGACAGCTTGGAATTATTCGTACCAATTGCAAGGATTGCTTTGGATCGTACCAATATTGTGCAGTCTCGAGTTGGTTGGAGAATGTTGGAACACCATCTTAAGCAACTTAATATACTTCCACAACACCAGATTATGGAGTCCTACACCTACATTTCCCAACAACTGAAAACCGTTTGGCAGATAATGGTGATGCTCTCTCAATGCAGTATGCTGGTAGTGGTTCTTTGAAATCAACACTTACACGTGAGGGTGACTATGGCTTAATGGGAATGCTAGCCGACGGTAAAAAGACTGCACTCCGTTTCTATGTTAAACAATTTCAAAGACACCGGAAGACAAGATGTTCTCGATCAACTCCTTGGACTTAACCAAAAGAATATCAGTCCAACACAAACAGGGACACGACGATAGAATTAGAAAAACAAGTGCAAGAAAGACAGGAGGAATATTCAAAGAAAGAATATAGAAATATTTCATTGGTACCTACAATGTAGGTGGTGTACCTTCTTCACAATTCCAACTGGATGAATGGCTAGCACCACCAGCACCTTATCAGAGTCCAGATATGTATATTCTCGGTATACAGGAAGTAGTAGAGTTGACTGCTCAGCAAATCATTGCCACCAAACAGCCAAATCAAACAATGGGAAGACTCTATTAAACGTTCTCTGGAAAATATCAATCCAAAGGTCAGATACGTCCAGTTACAATCAAACCAACTCGTTGGATTAATGATGTGCATTTACGTTTCGTGAAGAAACTAGTCCACCTGATTCGTGAAGTACAGGCTCAGATTATCAAAGTAGGACTTCAGGGATTAGCTGGAAATAAAGGTGGAATAGGTGTTCGACTTATGTTCTGTGATACTTCCTTCACTTTTGTCACTGCTCACTTTGCTGCAGGACATGGCAATGTCGAGGATCGTATCTCTGACTACCACGACATCAACAACCAAGCTAGATTCGGTAGACAGAACCAATACACAATCTCCGATAGTGACTACTCATTCTGGTTCGGTGATTTCAACTTCCGTATCAACAAAGACGATGATGAGATAAAGAGAATGGTACGAAAAGGTGACTTCGCTGCACTCTACGACTACGACCAATTGAAACAAAACCTAGAATCGAAACGTGTATTCGCTGGCTATCGTGAAGAACAAATTACATTTGCACCTACCTATAAATATGATTTTAACTCGCTCCAATATGATACTAGCCCAAAGCAACGTGCACCAGCATGGACCGATCGTGTTCTTTGGAGAAATAAGCCCGCACACGATGTGCGTCCACTTCACTACAGCCGTAAAGAAATACTTACCTCTGACCATCGTCCAGTAAGAATCTACTTCCAACTTCAAGTGCTCAAAGTTGACAAAGACAAAGAGAGACAGCTCCGTCACCAGCTCTACGAAGAAACTCTCACCAGCAGCTCAATTAGTAGCTCTAGTGGCTCCAGCAAGGATGGTGCTAATATGACAAGAAGCATGGTACAGCCTCCAAGATCGCAACCACTACCAGCCATCATCACCACTCACTCAGCACCTGCATTAGTTGCTCCAACAAGGCAAGCACGTCCAAACAGCGTAGGGCGACCACTTCCATCAGTACCAAATACCAACCAACAAGATATAATCCAAGAAATGACACAAAAGCGAAGATTTACAAGTGGATCAGATTCACTTCCTAAAATGAACAGCAATGGCAATGGAAATGCAAATAGCTATAATAATAACCATTCCTTGTTGGACACGCCTATTAGTTTGCAAAAAGCTACCGATCATCCCATTCTGGAACCTTCTCGTACACCTTCGCCTTTTAACCAACAAACTAGTTCATATAATTCCTCACCTTATTCCAACTCACCAGGCAAACAACCACAATTAGGATCTGATCATATGTCAGATGACATGTTTGCACAGATTCAATTGTTTCCAGAGGCACCCGTAAACACCCACAACAAAGTAGCACACCACCACCCCAACCACAATTCCAACAATCTACTTTCCAACCAATCATTACCCAACAACAAAACTATCAGCAACAACAATATCAACAACAACCACAACAACAACAACAGTTTCAACAACAATATCCAATGGAACTTTTAAGTCCAGTCCCCAACCCTACCATTTTTATACCACCTCAACAACAATATTATCAACAACCGCAACAACAACCCCAACAACAACAATATCCACCAGCAATAGATCCTCGAAATCTCAATCCAAATTTGAATACACAACAACAGATGATGTTTGCTCAACAACAACAACAACCATTCTACCCAGGTGGTGTCTTATATGGTAATTCTCAACAACAAAACAATCCAAATCATCAATCACTTATTTGATCTGATGTTTCAATCAACAACAAATCTACCTGGTTCACCCAACAAAACAACATTAAAACAACATCAAAACAACTTTAAAGTAACAACAAACAACCACAACAACAACAAAAAAACAACAAACAACCACAACAACACACACTCATGGGTTAAAAGTTGTACAAAATTAAGATTTAGAGATTGCGAAATCAAGAAAAACTTTTAATAAATTTCGATGTTTTTTGTTGGTTTGTTACTTTGTCAATGAAATGGTGATGTTCAAATTTCGAACTTGCAAATCTTCTATACCAGGCTAAAGTTTTTATTTTTTTTTTTTTTAGTATACTATATGGCTCTATTTATATTTGAATTGGTTTAAGAAATAGCTTCAAAGTCTAATATATAATAAATACAATAATCATCTATATATCAGCTGCTTTATAAAATCATTAGATGTCTAACATCTATTTAATAAACCCTCATCCACGACAACATTATCATTATTATCAAGAAATATAAAACAATCATGTACTAATAACTTTATTCAATAATTTCAAAAGAAAAAACATCAACAAAAACATCATATTTTATTTATTTATTTACTAAATTGACAAAACAAATACCAACTACTATCTATCCAGTAGAGTTCAACTTGGTTATAGATTAACACCTATTTGAAGCAAACCAGTTTGTCTTGATTTGAAAGTTTGGACAAAAAGAATCTTTAGAAAAGTAAGTACCGGTTTTTTTCTTTTTCTTTTTTTTGTTTTGTTTTTTCAATCAGCTACAAAAAAAGAAAATGGGACATACCCTCCACTTCTTTTGGAGTAGAAACCGTTCATTCTTCATCCCATCTCTCATATTTGGAAGATTGTTATTATCTTTGTTTATGGTTATTGGATATTAGTTGTATGTAATACATTTGATATATCTGTTTAAAGTGAATTAGGTCTTGTGTCCATCTGTTTCTTTTTGTAAAGCCCAGCACCACCTTTTATTTATGATAATCCGACAAGTTCCAAGTTTGTTTTTTAGATGAAATTAATCTAATCTCATTTGAAATTTGACTTTTTTCGAGAAGGTGAAAAATGTCAAAAAGGTTTGATCCTTTTTTCAAAAAATAATATTGTTTATATATGACAACATATTGTTTTTGTTATTTTTTTTGCACATTTATGAGGTGGCTCCCTTTGTGCGCCCATCTTGGGAAGAGCTCTTTTTTTTTTTGTGTTTTTTGTTTGCTACCTCAGTCATGTAAAGTCATTTTTAAAGTGAGATAGCAGCTACAAACTTTTAAATATCTGCATGGTTTATTGTTGTAGCTGAAATTAATTTTTTATTAAAATTTATTTTATTTTTTTGATCACAAACATCCATCAACACATGCGCATTTAAACTACTTCACAGCACAAGAGATGGGTTTTCATTCTTCTTTTTGATAGGTTATCTTGTATTTTTAAATTTAAATTGGAAGTCGTATAAGAATAATACAAGATAAACAGATTCAGGGTTAAATCCCTATTATACAACACCAAACAGAATCAAACAACAACAACAACAACGACAACAACAAAACAACAACAAAAACAATAACTCAGCAACACAGTCGTACATTCACCACGCCACTCCTCCACACATTCTATAAAAATAAAAATACAAATAACAATAAAACAAATCATCAGTTTATTCATATTCCAACAAATTGTGTTGGATCAGCTGAACAAAGGAAAAAAAAAAAACAACAAAAACAAAGAAAAACCGATAGTTTCTGGAATATCACCTCTCTTCACTAATTTGGTGATTGTCCACATACCTTCCATCACCAATAATTATCAATCCACGGGTACCATACCACCCAATAAATTAATAAGATAACTTCCACTCATCCACTATTCTACTTTCAGCATCCAGCATCAGTGATCTTTATTTTTGCCAACAAGCTTTCTCCATCCCTCTCTCTTTCTATCCAAACCGCAGTCCGTCCATCTATCCAGATATCTCATATCTTCCTGTTGTTGTAGTTGTTTGGTTGTTCGTGTCATTCTGTGATATACGAAGTCGTACATTGATATTTGTTATAATAATTCATTATTTTATTACTATCAAGTTGACTGATCAACCTATCGATCGATTTGGTTAGGTGTGTAGACCAAAATAAATGCATTATTAGTGCTTTGAAAGAGATAATCAAATTTAGGTCGCCATAAATAAAGAATAGTTTACTAGATTATTAATTATGGAAGGTAAAGTCAACAACTCCTCTGGTAGTTCTCAAAGGATGAATCAGCAACAACAACAACAACAACAACAACAACACCAGCAGCAACAACAACAACAACATAGAGAACAACAACAACTAGCAGATGATCATATGACCTCATACACACCGGTTGTATTGTCATCAAAAGAGAAAAGCCAAAATGATGACATCAATTTCGAAGAAGGAAACAACTTTGAAAATTTTGATTTTGACAAAAACAACAACAACAGCAATAACGAAAATGATAACAACAACAACAACAACCAAAACAACGACGACGACGACGACGATGACGACGACGACAACAACTACAACATAGAAGAAGATGACACTGAAATAACAGAAGATATAGATAACATAAGGTCTGGAAAGATATTCATTGGTGGACTTACCAAATCAACTTCCAGTGGTAAGTTTCATTCTACTCTTTCAGATGGCTCATGAAAGATATTAATTAAATCATGATATATATTTAGATAAATTGAAAAAATACTTTTCTGAATATGGTGATATACAAGATTCATTGGTTATCAAGAGCAATGAGAAAACAGTAAAGAGTAGAGGGTTTGGATTTGTGACTTTCAAGGACCCAAATGTCATTGATAAAGTACTGACTATTACACATGTAATCGATGGAAAACAAGTAGCTATCTCCATGAGTTATACAGCATCCTGCTCGTTAAATTAACTCTTCTTTTTTAATAATAATACAATATTAGGTTGAAATCAAGAGAGCCATTCCAAAAGAAGATATAATCGAGGAGTTGCCTAAACAAAAAATTATTTATTGGAGGTTTTGCCAAAGAATCTGCCTATGTCCACTTTTAAAGAGTATTTTTCTTACTTTTGGTGAAATTTCTGATTGTAAACTGTTACTGGAGAAGAATGGAGTTGGAAAAGGATTTGGTTTCATATGTTTCAAAGAGGAGTCCGTACATAATTTTGTTTTAAAACGAGCCAAAACATGTTATTGCAGGTAAAAAAGTAGATGTTCGAGTTGCCAACAGCAAAAAATCAAAGACTTCAGCAGCAGTGAATCCACTCAAAGCGTCTACCTCATCTCCGAATGCAGCCAGTCCGTCCCAAAGCACTACGACACAATCTGAAATTCCAAATAAACAACATCAACACCAACAACAACAACAACAACACTCAAATATAAATAGCAATAGTAATTTATCAAGCCAATCTGTAACCAATATATCAAACAGTATCAACTCTCCGTTTTTACCAACAAATAATAATATCAATATAAACCACACAACCTACGAACATCCAACAACAACAACTTCTCAAAACAATAACTATTCACAAATAAGGCAGTCAACATCACAAAACAAATCACCTTCTCCACAATATACACTTCAACCGATTTTGTCACCGACACACCATATACCAATGGACACCAACAGCGCCAATCAATACATTGGTCTTTATCCAAACCAAAATCAAGAAATTTTCTACTATCATGATAGTAGATCACCAACTGGCAATATATATCCGCCACTATCAAATCATATCATGATGGTTCCTTTTGTATATCCACCACCACCTTATTATGCATCACCACCACCACCACCACCACCTCAAAATCAATTCCATTCCAGTAAATATAATTCGCCACCTCCACCACCATCCCAACAACAACATTACCAGTGTAAGTTATTGCCGACACCTATGACGGTAGCATCGTTGTCCACTCAACTTACCTACCTTTCCACCAATATCGATGTAGTGAGCTATTCTCCCAACATTTACGCTAATAGGTATTATGGCCAACCATCACCCAGGTATTACTACACCAGCTATGGATACGCAGAGGAATTACCCAATGAACATGGTCAACTGCACCCACCTCCAAAAACCACTAGCCAAAAATCACCATCAATACCGCCAGCTTCACCCAAAAAACTACACTCACCCAAGCCTCAAACACCCAATATGGGATCCTCTTTTTACAACAAACAGGAGCGAGAAGCCATGTTGTCGTCACCATCTTCAACCTCGACAACTTCTTCGTCACCTTCTACCTCACCATCGCCAGTCTCTACACCCATCAAGCACTCACCATATAAACAACCACGATCAATCAACAAACATTCCTCAGTTACTCCACCACCACCACCTACATCACACCCTGATTCAAATGATTCCTTTAGAAAGGCATCAGATTAATATTTATATATATTTATTATCTCACCAGTAGAACTTCACCTTTTCTTTTAGTTTTCTTATGAAAACTAAACTCAGACAAACCAACAACCAACAAACAACAATTGATTCTATATTATAATAGCAATATACTAAATATTTAGTATTGTTATATTGTTGTTGTTGTTTTTGTTTTGTTGTATACTATGGTATTAATATTATTATCATCCATAGAGCAATCTCTTAACATTTCACACTACTCATTTCTGAAAGAGCAAACTAGTTGTTATCTTTCACCAGTCCTTTATATAAATCACTAGGATTATATAATTAAACAACTATTACATTATTCACTCATTTTTCACTTATTATCACCAAACAACAACTTTTCCATTTGAATCGATCGAATATTTAAATAATAATAATAACACAAATCTAGACTTACACTCCTGGTCGTGTGTGAATCTAGTCCACCAACTTGGAAACCAAAAATATTGTTGGATAATAATTTCAATAATCTAATAATAACATACACTAACATCAACAACAACAACAATAATAACAACAACAACAACAACACCACAAATGAGAAATGCGCCATCTTCATTTACTCAAATACAACATCCACCAAACGATACCAACTGAAACCGTGCCAATACGAGAATACTAGCCACAGTGGTTAGTATCATATTGGTATCTCGATTCAAAACACCAACAGTTTTGAATTTTAGTTCTAAGCAATCGTTGAACAAGCTGGACTCTTTAGTAAGAGTATTTTTAATTGGTCAAATGCAACAACAACAACCCCCGATCGCATCTTAAAGGCTTTCAATCGAAAATCATGTCATTGCAAGTGGTCACCAGATCTAGAACAACAATCCAATAAACTTTATGAACAACCAGCTCTGAGTTCATCATAGCAATTGGGTTGTACAGAATAATATTCGTTTTCTTTTGATTATTGCTTTTTTGATTTGATGGTGATGATGATTATTATTTTTGATTTCATTCGCTATGTTGACAATATAACTTTAGTTCTGTATGTATCTTTATATATATATGTTTATTTCTTGAGATTCGCCTTGGCACCAGTATCTTTCTTCTTTGTAACTGGAGTCAAAATCTCTTCCAATGAAGTGTCTACTGTCTTCTTAATTTGATTTCTTCTACTTTCAATGCTTTCTTCTTCATTTCTATTGATTCTACGATTGCTGATTGATCGAGATTCTTTGTGAATATAGATTGTTCAAATCCATTATCTGTTGTTGTTGTTGTTGGTTGTTGATTAGCAATGTTAATAATGATATCCAATAAGGATCATGCCAAATTGTACGTACAATATTTTAATTTAATCTCTGGTTCGCATTCATTCTCTTCGCTAATGATCTGTACCTTGCAATCAGGTGACAAAGCTCTAACTCTTGCTGCAGTAGCCAATGGCATACATGATCTATTAATAATAATAATATGGCATTATGAAAGAGAGTGTTGTAAGTAATATGATATATTTAGTACATCAAATACAGATTTCATGATAGTTTGCAACGTTGGGAAAGCTATACCTTATTGACTTGTTATTCAAACCCTCTGGATAGAATTTGAAAGTGATGCTCTTTAAGTTGTATAACAAATTTAGCTTTTGTTTAGTTGACATTGTTATCGATCAACAATCAATCAATATCAATCAATCAATAATCTGCAATATATTGTTACAAATAAGCTATCATCAATATCCTGAAAGACATAAAAAAAATAAAACGAAAATTTGAAAAACAAAAAAAAAACAAAAAAACAAAATTAAATAGAAAAATCATTCATTCATTGTCAACAGGTTGCATGACTTGGATGACTATTAGTATATAAGGTGATTTGGTGTGTCTTTACCAATATAATATCAATATCAATAAAATCGGGGATAACATTAATAATATTAAATTTGATTCAAATATCTTTTGGCTCACACAATATCTTTTAATGAGTCAAAAAGTTGAATGAGAATAATCGAGTTCTTAAATTTTAAAGATAAAAAATTTTAAAAACTTACATTTATTTCAATTGAAAAATAAAAAGAAACAACAACAAACAAAAAGATATTCATTTTTCAAAAATAGAATAGTATTTGGTATTTCGAAATATTAATAATAATATATCTTTTTATTATTTATTAGTATATTATATTATTATGTCTAAGAATACATAAATAACAAATAAACAAATAAACAAAACAACAACATAATAATAATAATAATAGAGAGTGGAGAAAAAAATAGTAGACAAAAGATTAGTAGAATTTAGTTTAGCTTAAGTTGTTTATTATTATTGTTAAGGAATATATTAGTTGTAGATCATGTCATACAGTAGTTCATTATATATGAATAAGAATAAATATTTAATAGTTGTACTTTTATCTCTATATAGTCTTTGTAATGTTAATATAGTTAGTGCAGACTTCTTCTCCGATTTTTGGAAGCCTGTCTTTACAAAGGCACCAAAGTTTGCCAATTCTCAGTTGTTATAGCATAGATGATATAGGTTTGCAGGGTTATGATGGTAAAATTATGGCATTCGGTGATTTCAATGCCGATAAATAGTAAATATCTACCCATCTCTCTTTACAAATACCCTTTTCTAAAGAAGACTAATCTCAATGCTTTAATAATTTTATAGTTTAGATACTTTCTTTGTTTATTCAAATCGATCGACATTGCAAATATTTATGTGGGATGTAAAAGAATGGCGATATGAACCATCCAATGTTATCATCTCATTGGACGAGGGTTTGACAATTGATAATGTTATTCCTGGTGACTTTACCTACGATGGTTTATTGGATATCGTTATTCAAGGTGGATTGTATTCAAAGAATGAGAGGCATTGTTCCTTTTCTTTATTTATACAAAGGTGAACTAAACAAGGTGGAGTTGCCCTTAAAGTTGGCTGCTGCATACGATCAGGTTTTGGCACTCGATTGTAATGGTGATTTACGTATCGATTTACTTGGTGTAGACTCCAAAGGTGAGCGTACACTCTGGATCAATCAAGAGAGTGATATCTTTACTACCTACCAACAGGGTGCAAATCAAATCTTACAAAGCATATCTAGTCCACATTCAAATTCATTCGTTGACCTCAATGGTGACTGTCTAGCAGATATGTTCATTACAAGTGGATCTAGTCAAAGTGACACCCTCACTGGTGAGATATGGTTGAATGACAAATCAAATGGTTATAATTTGGACTCAAGAACATTCCCTCTTCCCAAAGGTGCAGGTCAAATTACTTTTGCAGATTTTGGTAAGTTTAAGCATTACAAATCTATCTAGGTATATTTACTAATGAATTATAT
Organism: Heterostelium multicystogenum; assembly: GCA_003667245.1. NCBI lineage: Eukaryota > Evosea > Eumycetozoa > Acytosteliales > Acytosteliaceae > Heterostelium > Heterostelium multicystogenum. The sequence continues at coordinate 12,280 of RCNN01000521.1, forward strand.
AGATGGAGATGGAGATTTGGATATGTTATATCCAGTTTGTTGGCCTCCTGGAAATTGTTCAGAAATCAACGAATTATATTTAGTTTACAACTCGCAGAAACCAGTATGTGCAAGCTCTTTGTTCCCAAAGGCAAATTGTCGTGCACAAAACGCTCTGTGCCAAGCAGATCCAAACTTTTCATTCTCAAACACAACCGGTCCCGATGGTGTAAGTTTCAGAATTCGTAGTAGTAAACATTTATCTAATAATTCTTTATTTAGACAACACTTATTATTCCTAGAGAAGCATTTGGAGGATATTCATTCTATTCAAATCTGGAAGTTGGAATTTCAAACATTATTCACTATGGTGATTACAACATTGATGGATACCCCGATATTATTATTTCACTTTTCAACCTGAGCAATTTGGATGAGCCCTCACATGTCGAACTTTGGGAAAATGTTGCATGTAATGCAGATATTTGTGGTAAAGGACAAGGTGGTCGTACCTTTGTGAAAGTATCCAGTGGCACTGATGCTTTAACATCTATACCTTATGCCTACACAGCTAGCTTCATTGATTACGGTGAAAATGGAATTGCAGACATAATTGTACAGGCACGTTATCCAAATGGAAGTCACTCTGTTCATGCTGTATTCAATAATTTCTACAATGATGCATTCTTTTTCAAAACACTTGGTCTTAATGGAGTATGCACCACAATGTGTCCAGGACACGTTAAATTCCCTGATCCCAAGCCATATGGTGTTAATTTCCCAGGTGGAACATTTAAATTTATATTCAGCGATATGAGCGGAACCACACATATTCAAATTGGTGCTCAACTCTCTCAATCGGCATATATGTCTTTTACAGACTCCCTACAACTTCTTTGGACTTGGTAGAACTTCCAACTATATCGATCAACTCTTCTATGGTGTTCCTTTGAATCAAACCGTCCACTACAACAGCTGGGTGGGTACCATTCCAAATTCACAGATCGTTGCCATTCCCTACAAACCATCTAGCCCAACTTCATGGACATTGGAACTATTTATTAATCCAAGTGGAATCTTTTTCTGGTTATGTTAGCATTCATTGTTGTTCTGATATTCTTCTCAGGTGTATCTTTGGCTTTATGGAAGAGAGAAAAGAAACAAGATGAGAAACTTAAACAGGAACAAGCACATTTATTCTCTTTCAACGCACTGTAGATATATATCAATAAAAATTATACTTTATTATTTAAATACATAAGACAATAATTCTATAAAACATTTAAGAAATCATTATTTATTTATTTGAAACATATGTCAGGTTCCAAGAAGTAGTCTTTCTTGACAGTTATTAAATAATAAATAAATATTTAAATGTATAATATTATATATTTACTGCTTTTGTTGTTATTACTGTTGTCAAAGAGTTGTTTGGTAAATGTTGGGGGAGAGGGGGGAATGGTAATAATTTAGCTAATGTTTTCTTCTACATTTGGTGAGTCCGACACAAAATCATCTTCAACTTCTAAATCATCTGATTTGAAATGGAAATTAGCTACAAAAGTGTTGGTTGCAGCACTATGTTGAAGTGAGATTATGAAAAGGACAGTAAGGATGGAAAATATAGGTCGCATATTTCTTGGATTGACGATCGTTCTTGTCTTGGACACCGTTATTCATCTTGAATTTGACTTCTCCACCAAAACGTGAGTAGAACTTAATTGGGTAGTCTACAAGTGGCTTTGGTCTTTCAGTAGAAGAGATCATTTTCTCGTCATAACTAAATAGATACTTATCAAAGTAAGGTGATTCATTCCAGGACTGTGGTGAGAATGGGAGAGCTGAAAGGATTCTCTTTACGGCTTGAGTCTCACCACCATATCTTGCATTGACAACGGCCAACTTCTGCTTCATCAAGTGTTCACGTACAAAGATGTTGTTGGAACAAGTTGAACGGAATTTAATGAGACCAGATGGACAACTGCAAGCACGGAAGTGTTCACAAAATTGTTCAAATGTCTTGGCAAATTCCTTGTTGCTATTCTCGTAGACACCAATGACCTCTGTGGTGTGCATGTTGTAAACCACAAAGAAACTGATTTGATTGCAATAGTCTGCAAGTCTACCGAGAAGTCCGTCGATTGGGCCAAACTTGATCAAAAGATGAGAAGCATCCAGCGATTGCATCTTCCACATCACTAAATTACAATACTGTGGGAAAAGCGAAAAATATAGACTGAGTGATTTCTTGGAGTCTGGAGATGTTGCAGCTTTCTTGTAAAGATAGCTGAGGAATCTCTGTTTGATACCCATAAGGTTTCCACTGGGCAATGTATGATTATATGAAAATTGAGTCGGTATTATTTGTTTGAGATGATTGATTTGTTGTAGTTGTAGTAGTTGTAGTAGTTGTAGTTGTTGTTGCTGTTGTTGCTGTTTGCGGTTGGTTCATATTGGTATTAGTAGTATTCGGAGTATTATTTGCGTTGTTTGCTGCTGAAAATGTTACATTATTGTTGGTAGATGAAGTTGAGGATGATGGATTGGATGTTATTGGGGATTTGTTATTGATATCACTAGGTTTGAAAAATGGTTGAATTGAGGCCAATTGTTCCAATTTCTGTTGTTTTTCACGAATAACTGAAATGAAAGATTTTTCTGCATTTTCCAATGAGTCAATCTCTAGTTGATCATCTTCGTTGCAGTGAGGTCCAATTGAGCGAATATTTACAAATTTAGATCCTTTTTATCTGGAAGATATGGATAGTTTGATATTGTAGACTTAGTACAATAAAGAAGTCTTGGTATAAATAAACTCCAGAGTGATGCGCCAAATGAATGACATCCTTCTTGAAAGTTCTTTTATCGCAAACTACACCATCTGATATTCTGACTAAATAGAAGGTGATATCCTCTGGATTGGGCAAATTGATCGAATTGGATTGCGACTGTCTTATAAATGTATCCATCTCTGCTCTATTTATATTATTGTTATTTATTGATTGACCATATGATGATAAAATAAACTATATTTTTTTACATAAATTAATAAACTAAAATAAAAGTAGTAACTATGCTTATTACTTACATATTTTCCACATGCGGTTGTTAATGAAAAGTCTTTACACAAGAATTCGTTAAATGGAGGTATAAACAGTTTGATAAATTAATCTAAAATAGGTATTAAAGTTTTTGTCGATGGTTTCCTTCTGAGTTTTGGTTGTTCCTTTTGGATATACAGGAGAAGAACCAAGAAAACGATAAAGTTGAATTTCCTTGAGATCTTTGGAGAAACAGAGAAGCTTTTCACCATCGCTAGTAAACTTTTTAATAATACAAAGTGGAATATCGATATTGAATACAGTCTTGTCGGGAACAATGTTGAGATAGAATTTTCTGGATTGAAGTGTACTTGTACCTGGCTTTGAACGGTAAAGCTCACGGTTTAACATTTGGTTCGGCAAACTGTATTGTGAAAGTTGAATTTTTTGTTTTCTCTGCATATTAACGTATTCTTTATCGAGATCGGCTTCGTCATGTGTTCGCTTTAAAGAATGTTGCGAAGTGGTTGGTGAGGTGATTGAAGTAGTTTGAGTTGTAGTTGTTGTAATATCGGCATCATCTTCGGCAGATGAGGGAGATGAACCAGTGCTCGACGATAGCTTAAGCTTATCGACCATCATACTGCTATCTTGTGAATCATCTGATGATGGGATGATATTTGGTGTGGAAGTTGTTGATGAAGTTGGCGCAAGTGAAACACCTTCATTAGTATAACCAGAGATAGTTGGAGGCAATGGAACTGACGAAAGCGAGCTGTTTTAGTGGGATGTGAGCTACCATCATTTGAGTGGGTAACTCCTGAGTCTGCTGGAGATGGAGAGAAGAGCTGGAGAATGTGAGCGGTGAGATCAACGAAAAAGGTGATCCAGCCGATACACCACCGCTGTCACCAGAAACGGACTGGTGGTTGACTACCGAAAGTGAATGCTGCGACAACGAAGAACTGGCACCTACAATAAATGGGTGCCTCCATACTTGAAGCTGTGTGGATGTCGGTTGGTGGATTCGATTGTATGGTGACTGTTTGAGGACTGCTGTTGGTGAGTGGAGCTGGTTGGTGGGCAACCAGTGTACACTCCACCGGGTGACGATAAAAATAAAGCAGGTGGTGAAAGGTATCGATGGTGCAAAAGGTGGTGCTGGTGAACCTAATAGAAAACAAGGTGAAAGGTGAAAGTGGAGGTGATATCGAAGATGAATCATTCATTTTTAATATCCTTGTAACTGAATTATTTTCAATCATCTACCAATTAATATAATAAGTTGCAAAGATCTACAAATGTAACCTAAATGAATTTTAATTAAAGTTAATAAAAGTTGATTGTTTTTTAAATTGAATTAGCTTAATAAGGTGAATCGCTTGTTGATTTGGTGATAGATACCTGTGAAATGTATTAAAATGTATATATATAATAAAACTAGAAATAAGAGGAAAAGTTGTACAGACAGAGAAACTCAAACCAACACAACAACAATATACTCTATCTAATCTATAGAATATGTATCAATATGTTAGAATGAGTTAATCTAAAGTTGATGTTGTGTGTTGATCGATTGTAAAGTACTGACTGAAACTTGATATTATTGATTACTACAGATATTATTGATATTAGTACATGCTGAAAAAACTATACTACACTTCTAAGCTATTAAAATGCTGTGTAATTTAAGACCTCTTGTGAATTTTAATATGACAGAAATTGTATTGAGCAGTGAACAATGGTTAAAAAGATGAATAAATAATAAATATAACTTTATATTTTAAATATAATAATACACAAAAGTAATAATAATAAATAAAGAAATTGTTTGTTTTTTTTTTTTAAAAAAATTAAAATTGATAAAAAATTATTATTATTATTATTATTATTATTATTTATTATTAAAGATACGTTATTATAAATATTATTAAATAATAAAGTTAAATTAAAAAAAAACAAAATAAAAAACAAAAGTCAAATTTTTATTTTTTGTGGTGTTGTTTGTTTGTGTTTTTTGATTAGAATGAGTGCTGCAATTGGTGGTTAATTGGAAGGGAAGATAGGTTTGGTTTGTAAGCATTTTCTATCAAAATTTATGAGATAATACAAGTGTACACTGTATAAAATGATAGTGAAATCAATCTACACGCCGATCTGTATCAGGTGTATTGATTGGAATTGGATTTAATTGTGGTTGATATTTAAAAACACCATAATAGAGAAAATACAACATAAAATTGCAACAGTAAAGGAAGACATGTCTTGTCCAACCTATTCTATTTTGGATTTGTGGTTTTGAACCGATATTCATACGTAGTGTTTGTTGCATACTACATATCCAACTCCAATATTATGAAACTCGTTAAAAAAACAATACACAGCACAATACATATATTATGTATATATGTATATCCATATATTTGAAATTGAATTGTGCTATAATTTTAAATTTTCGTGTACTTTCAATTAAATATTTTCATTGGTATCTATGATTGAATTGAAATAACACAAACAAAATGCTATATATATACATATATTTTTTGACTGATAAAATAAATCACCAAAATAAATTTATACATATGTTTATATATATTAGAACTTACGAATTTCAAACTAGATTACTGATCCAATCTCTTTTCACAACTATATTATAAAGAAAATCGTTATATTTAGTTAAATTTATACACTATGGCTATTATAGATAATATAATTCTCTGTTGTAGAGTGCATTTAGATATGAAGTCCAATCTATTCTTTCTAAATGGTGAATCTCTATAGAATTAGATAGATCTAATATAGAATAACACTCATCCTTCATATTCATTTATACATTATGTAAATCTTCTATTTCCAAGTTCATTTTGTTGATTCATCGCAATACATTAGATCATTGTTCGATCCTAACTTAAACAATCAACTGTCACCACGCCATATTTTTGTTTCTTCGTCTTGTACTGTTTTACTCTTAATAATGATGATGATAATATGATGACTTACTAATAATTATCACAAATTGTCGTGTGTTATTTATCGAGTATACGACTTAAGAATAAGATGTTGATGTTGTGAGGTAGATGATGATATGGTGGTCGCTATTTATTATTATTAATACACTTGAATGAGTAGTACGTTAATAGAAATAAATAGAGCGGAAAAGATGTCTTGATAGAAAGAATTAACAAGAGAGGGAGAGTGGATTGGTGAGGGAGTGTGTGTGAATGATAGGGGAGGAAGGAAGGAAGGTGAGTTGTAGCAATAGTGTGGGTACTAGCTAGAAGATAAGATAATGAAATAAATAAATACAATAGTAATTTGAAAAACTTAACATAAAAAAACAAAATATAAAAAAAACAACAAACAAGTGAGAGACTAAGGAATTCAATGTTTGTTTCCACTACTTTTAGTGGTTACCACTGTTCTGTTTAGAATTTTTTAAATTTTTGAGAGTTGGTTTTTTTTTTTTTTTTCACACTCACTGTTCCTGTTTGAAAAACAAAAAAAAAACAACAAAAAATTTATGGTGGATGTGTGAGAGCTGCAGGAAGTATACTGGGGAAACAAAATATTAATTTATAATTTCTTAAAAAACACACTTAATCTCGTATTTTATAGGAAGTTATCAAACAGAGGAAAGGAAATTGTGATTTAAATTAAATTATGTTTTATTAATTGATAAAGCAGCAACAAAAACGAGAATTCTGTTAACTTTTTGATGTTTGTTAATATTGTCAAGGTGGTGTGTATGTATTATATTTAAACCCATTTGCTGTTACTTTAAAGTGTGAGGGCAAAAGAGAACGTGTGTGTGATATAGATGTTGCAGGTGTCTTGAGGACAGTGAGATCACCAATTGATACTGGTTGTGGTGTGAGGAGGGTTGGTTAAATATTATCAAAGTCTTCCATATTGTTGGGAGTTTGTCTAATTTCCCCAAAAATAACTTAACAGACTAGAAAGTGCCTCGCTCCAACATAAAGAATCAGCTTAACATTATGTTTCTTGACTTTTATTGCCAAATAAAGAGGTATTGATGTTATGTATTGAATGAATATGTAAATTGAGAATGAAATGAAGGACCAATAAAATTGTAACTTAAAGAAAAATACTGTTTGGAAACTTACTATTTTTATTACTCCTAACTTGTTTTAATTAGTTTGAATCTTCACTGTCTTCTTTAAGTAAATATTATATTCTACTATACTATACTATAGTTATCTATCTATTATTTTTATTATTTAAAATATATAATATAATTCTATTGGTTTATGCAATCTCTTGATACTTTTGTCTAATATTGTCTACTACCCTAGTTAATGATTTTCTCTATTTCTTATTCTACTTCTACTTTTACACTGCTAGTAGTGTCTATCGTTCTGATTGATCTAAATGTTTTGTTATCTTCAAATGCTTTGTTAATTAATTATCTATCTGTATCTATGTCTGTGTGTGTCTGTGTGTGACTTATGTTGGTATGGTTGTTTTTGTTATGAAATTCCTTTAAACAAACAACCGGAGAATCAACGTGTATTGTGTGTTTTTGTTTAAATCCTGTCTTTGTCAACAGTTTATTTTTTAAAATTAACTAAAATGAAACACACAATTCAATGCTTGTAGTACATTTTAATTTAAAATTTTCAAATGAAATCTAATATCACTCACCTCCACACATCTTAAAAGTGTTGTTGTTTTTTCATTCAAATCCAATTATTAATAAAACGTAATTATCTACCTCCAATTCAATAAAAACCAAGTATCTTTCGAAATGGAAAAAAAGATAAGAGATTTTTGTTTTGGAAAATAAATACTAGTATTGTTTCTTATTATTAATAAGCATTGAATGTATTTCAATACTAAAAGATTCAATACCAATTAAAACTAAATTTTTACTTTAAAAGTCTATTCATAGTTCTTTATTTGTTATTCCATTAATAAATAATAATGAATACTACTATTATGAATTTTACTTAGATAGAGAGAGAATCAACAAAACTATTATTATTATGTTTTTTTTAAAAGAAACAGATTTCTTTAATATGATTTTGAAGAAAATACTTTTTATTGTAATCATTAATAGATTGAATAGTATTAATTATTATAACGAATTATTATTAATATTATTCTTAAGTTGTAGATTTGAGTTTGTTTTTTTACATTATCATGAGTTAAAAGATATCTAAGGATAGTTTATTGAGTAAAATTGTTTCTGAATTTTCTCTCAATAAGGTTCATCTTTTAAAATTAATATGAATTGATAGTGAAGCAATATCAACTATCCATTCTGATAATAGCTTGGTTGGTTATTATTTGGAGGACTCGATTCGTATTCACTTCCAGCACTCTCATCACTGTCTCCCAAACTACCAACAGGGTAGTCTCCGGATTCGCTGAGAGTTTGATTTACGTTTTGTTGAAATGGGTTTATAGGGTTACCTCCTAGAGGAACTTGTTGTTGTTGTTGGGATGGATGGGATAAACTATTACTGTTACTATCTTGCGGTAAAGACGGTTCTGATTCTCCTAATTTAGTCGGAACTTCTAAATAATTGCTGGAGTTGTTGTCGTTGTAGTAGAAGTTGTTGTTGTCGTTTGTCGTTTGTAGTTGTAGTAGACGGATGAAATTTAAAAGCAATCTGTGGATAATTTGATTGAGTTGGGGGAGGGATTACCGATTGCAGCTGTGAATCGGTTGAGCTATTATATACCAAACTGTTGTTATATATTGTTGATTTGGGTTTAAATTCAAATTTACCCTTGTTGTGAAGTCTACTTCTCTTGGATTTGAACCAATTTTTCACTTTGATCGGATGGACATCAATTTCCTTTGCAATGGATTTCACTTTCTCTTTGTTTGGGTAGGATTGACTTTTAAATTCCCTCTCCAATATTGCAACTTGTTCTTGAAGGAACTTCTTGGAAGAAGGCTGTTTGTAAATAAACTCTCCTTTGGAAGCCAAGTTCTCTCTTTTATGTTTAAACCATCGTGAAATTTGGTCAACTGTAATCGAAGGCATAGTCTTGGCAAGCTTCAACTTTTCCGATCGATCTGGATACTGATTGACTGCCCAGAGACTTTCAAGATTTTCTTTCTCGGAAAGCGATGGCCTCCATCGACCTTTCTTTGGTTTTACCGCAGAGGTAGTCTGACTCGTCGTTGAATTGGTTGGAGATGGCAGATCTTGTCTTTGATCCAGCTTCTGCTCCACAAGTTGAGTAAATTGATTTTGGTAGTTGGTGTTTAAGATATTATTGTCGGACTTTAAAGTTTGTATAGGTGTCTTGGAAATTATTTAATTTATCTACTACTATTGGGTCTTGCTGGTGGTTCGTAGAACTATCGAAAATTGGTTTATGAATAAAAGAAGTTGGGTTCATATTATATATAGGATATGACTGTGATTGGACCACATCATAAAAATTATGATTAGGTGCTGCATTGGTAAAAGTGTTGGTAGTTCTTGTTCTTGTTCTGAATATTATAATAAATATAGGATGTGGAGATATCGGGAGGTGTGGTGGGAGGAATATGGTTAGAAGTTAAAGAATGAAGGTTGTGAGGGTGTGCTGGAGTAAAGGGGAAATGAGGAATACTATAATAAGGTTGATGATTATCATAGTTATTAATTGGGATAGATGGGTGATGAGGTAGATCTTGGGGAAATGAATTGGTTGATTGATTATATATATTGAGATCATTCGGGAAACCAGTTGTCGTATTTGGGACTGATCTATGATTCACAGGCATTGTTGTTGTATTGGGAGTATTGTTATTTTCTGTTTGTTGAAGTTGTTGAAAAGAGTGAAGTTGATTTATATCTTGTGAATTTTGAGGTATATTGGGTACTGGTATACTATTTAAATAATTAGTACTATTATTACTACTACTACTACTATCTCTATTATCTTTTTCTAACTTTATATTTGGTAAATTAATTATTACTACTTTATTATCTTCCTATATAATATTAATAAGATGAGTATTTAGTTTGAAAATAATGACATTCTATTCTTTATCAACTACTCTAGGATATGTATTCATATTTAAAGAAATATTTAGAAATTGATTTTAGTTCGATATTTAGTAAAAATATCATATTACTACTTCTATTAACCTAAGTGTTGAGATTATTTATTAGATAATTAATTATATTTCTTTTGTGTAGTAGAGTAATATTAGATTAAGAATTGTCATTTATGAAGATCTTAAATGTCCTATTCCAACAATATTTTAATATCCCACCGATGTATAAATGATGATCATTCATATGAAATTATTTGAAATTCTAAGAATGAAACTGATTGATCAAATTTACAACATCCAACTACAAAGTTCTCTAACGATATTAAATAATAATATAAATAGATGATTAATACACCAATTATTTAAGTTTATACATTAATTAAAATTAATAATTATATCAAGTGATTAATAGATAATTAATTATAAGTTATAGTAATAATTTCCAACCATATATAAATATATTATATAAATAAATATTCAACATGTATATACCTTTTCCACCAAACAGAATTTGTCAATAGTTAAGTAGTTGTTTGCGTGTGATTAACTGTGAACTCCACAAAGCATAAACAAAAACAATTTAAAAATTAGTATTTAAAGTTGAAAGCCTAGTTTGGTACCGATATTAATATTGTATTATATCAGGTGATTCTGCATTAGAAAAAAAAAAAAATGAAGCAAACAACAACAAAAATAACACTAGGGCTGTTCCAAAATCTGAACTCAATGGAACAACCCACTATTGCATTTTATTCATTTCAATGTGATTTTGAGTTACAAAACAGAAAGGGCTATTCCTTTATGATGATTGATTGTGCACAAACTGGAGGAGGGAATGATTTTGGGTGATTATAAATAATATCAAACACATCGTTAATGTAATTGTTGTGATACATGATGAATGATTTCTATATTTTTGATTAAATTTCGTTTATCAATTTGGCTTTAAATTATGGGTTGGTAACATTTGTGTAGTTTGACATCACATTCGTACTGAACACTTCAATACATACATAGATAGACAAACAAGTAATCGACTTTATTAAGAGGATCTATTCGTTTCTTTGATGTTGATGAATTGATCATTAAAATATATTCTTAACTTACATTCAAAAATTATTTTTAAATTTGCAATTGATTATTTTATATAAATATGTATTATTAATAGAATAAAATACAAATAAAATAAAGATAAAGATATTTCAATATAATGTTAAATATATCTTGATTTTAAATATTTTAATATAAATAAATGATTGTATATTTATATATATATAAATATTAATATTAATTTTATTAATAATTTTGATATATAGATATCCAAAGTGATTTTGGAAATTTTTTTGATTGATTTTTTTTAGTTTTGAAAAATATACAGATTTGCAAACAAATAATCAAAACATTCTAATTATTTATTTATATATTTGATAAGTTTATAGATGTAGTACAAAGAGAGTGTCTTTCCAGTTTCCAGGAGGTATCAAAAGAATAGTCATTGTTTGATTTAAAAAATTAAAGATAAATGTGTTTTTTTATTCTAAATTGCAAAAAATCAACCTAGCAAAAACATACAAAAATCTTCAAAAATCTTAAAAAGGGACCTACCCCTTACTTTTATTAATGAATTCGGTTTTTCCACAAGTCATTTTTTTTTTTGCAAAAGTTGTTTTTAATAAAGCATCTTTGCAAATTAGGTAAAGTTCACAGATTCGTAACAACTTTTAGAAAATAAAACAGCACTCTCAAAAACAAGACAGTAAATTCCAGAATGGCTGAGCACCTTTTTGACCTTTTTTTGTGGCTTTTTTGTGGTATTGAGTAGAGACCTTATTTTTTAGCGACGGTTGGCTGAGATCCATCATTGATGACCTTGAGATGAAATGGACGGTCTTCAAACAAACTAGATCCGCGACACAATGTGGATGCCCACTTTTCAAAAACCAAAAGCAACAACATAAATCGATAACTGATTTTTCTGTTTGATGCTCATAAATTGTGGTGTCACTGGTCCTTAATGAAGTCCTCTGGTGTCACAACTGGGTGGTGATGGTTTTTTTAATCGTTGTTGCGCAGTGTTATGTTGTTGAAAATTTCATTTAAATCGTTACTAATTAGTCATGTGTGTGCATTGCATGCCAATCAATTCCAATTTTAAGAAGAAGGTCTAAAACCAAATTCAAACAAGGGAAATTCCAAGATTCATTAATATATCTAGCTACTTGAGGTAGTGGTCAACATATATATTTTATTTTCTTAGTATGCTGGTTTTATAATAATGTTGGGGTTTCATATTGATAACTTTAAATATCACCTCTGGTTTTATCTTCAACTGATAGAAGTGATTTAATATACATCATTATTAAATAAGGGCCCTATGAATATTTAATAGTCCTTATCCCAATCAACCGAACTTACAAACTTTTAGACAAAAGATACACATAAATATCTTTTTTTAAACATAACAATGTTTTTTTACTTTAAAGATTTGAATGATGATGATTCATCATTTACTGCAAGTAGCTATTGTTGTTAGTTGTTGTTCGTTGAAATCTGAACAAACGTATCGAAATATTTGAAACTCAAAATTAATTAGCAAGGACGTTTTGTCAATCGCATTATTATTATTATTATTGGTAATTCTGATTGCATGGTATATGGTCTTATTTCTTCAACCTATTCAATCATTAGCCAATTGTACAACTATCTTTCAACTTTTGATGATATTTCGAAAAGCTTAACATTATCAACTAGTTTCTATTGATTCGATCGATATTAACAAAAGGTGGAATTAGATTTGTTATTGTTACTGAGAGTTGTTACTATTATTGTTTGTTGATTGTTTGTTACTGAGAGTTGATGTTGTTCTAATTTATAAGTTATAAAGTTATAAATAGATAGACAAGAAGAGTAATAGATAGACCTTAAAATATGAGATATAATTGATCAATATTGTGGTATGTTTAAACATTGTTGATTCTGAATGAGAGTGGTGGGTTGTGTTATGAGTGAGTGAGTGTCATGACTTATGTGGGTTACAAACTAACTCACTACTTTTGTGGAGCTGTTTAATGTTGTTAATGATGAACGTATTTCTTATTATATTAACATAATATAATTTATTAAATATGGTAAATATAAATTTCAGTAATAAGGTTCACATTTAATTATAATAAATTCAATCAATCAATCAATCAACCAATCATTAAAAACAACATCGTTGAAATAGTGAGAGAGAGAAGAGGACAATCAATTCTTATCTTTGCTTATTTGCTTTTATAGAAGTAGTAACTCTTCTTAATCAATTTAGTTATTATTAATATTCCTACAATAACAACAACTAACAACAATAACAAAACTTATATTACTACTAACAATTAATCATTATAAGCTCTTTTACATTTATGACTCAATAGATTTGTTTGTTGTGCTTTTCATATTAATATTAATTCTAATACATTAGTAATAATAATAATCTTTGATCTGTTGTATTTCATCATCATATCACAAACACAATCAGATTTTAGATTTATACATGTTTGACAGAATATAATATAATAATAACATATAACTGAACAATAAATAAGAATATAAAATAATAAATTTATAAATAGAACATAAAAAATAGATATTCATTCTATCATACCAGGTCAATTAATAACAAACAACAACCAATTTCACTACATAGTTAACATTAGAATTTTGTCGCTTAACCAACAAAGATCGATTTGTAACCATTTTTAATAATTTCTCATTTTGACAAGCAACTAAAAAACAAAACCAAAAAAAAAACGCAATAAAAAATTACTAAAAAAAAGAAGAGAATAAAGTTTGGTTCATTTTTTCTCTACCTCTATTTTTAGGTGCATGGTCTGCGCAAGAGAATCATTCCATATTACATTTTTAGTTTTTTATTATCTAGATTTATTTGGTTGCTTCATTTATTTCTATATATAAATCTAAAACAATAACAACAGCAACAATAACATTCAATAAACAATCAATCAATCAGTCAATCGGCAACCAAACTCACAACCATTCATCCATCACCAAAATAACAAACGATCAGATTAGTCGTCGACGACCTATCATAAGTGTTCAACTTAACATCGCTCTATTCAATTTCACAATTATCATTCTTTATATACATCTACCCATATAAACTTATCGTATAACATATATATATATATATAATATATATCTTTCTTACTCTATACTTATTATTAATTATATACAAAAAATAATAATGGATCCAGCTAATTTATATTATTCATTTATATCACGTTTCTTGGATAATGATATACCAACAGTCAATGCAAATTTCAAGGAGTTCTTATTGAAAGATGGAGTTATACAGATGATGATGTCATTCATCACACAAAACTTTCCTCCAACTGTAAAGAGGGATGAAAAGGATAAGGAATCACCTGCAGGTGTACCAATCGAAGTTGTAAAATCATACAAAGTAATGGACCTATTTGTTCATCCAACTCCACCTTTTATCTCGTTAGCAAAAGAGAAACTTCCTATTATTTGTAAGTACTACTTCTCCATCGCACATCAGAACATGTCCTTATATTTATCTATGAATCATTTCAGTATCTACTCTATTTGAAATATTCCAATATACAACAACAGCAAACAATCAATTGCAACTGAACAGGATTGAGCAACCCAAGGGAAACATGCATCATTTCTCCAAAGTGTTACAGTGTCTTTTTAACCAATTCACATATGATACCGTCAATGCACTTGCAGAGATATACCCGGCCGCACAGAGAAGTTACTTCCAGGTACTGATTGAGAATTTGAGGTTCCAACCAATCAAGGAGCTCCTGCTAGTAATTTCAAAACGTGCCTCCAGAAGTGTCAGCGAGTATCAAACCACAAATCCACTCGACACCAAAAAAGATACAGAAAGGACTTGTTAAATCAAAGTTGTACAATATTATTGTCAATCATTTTGCACAACCAACAAGTAGGTACTTCCAATCACATGTATGTCACGATCATTGTGTATTGACAATAGTATTAGAAACAATCGACACAGAAAACCAATTATATAGATTTAGAGGGATGTTCCGATTTTATGATTCGTTGCATTGAGGAGTTGAATATATTTGGACCAGATGTAGGACTACAGTTTTGTCATTTCCAATCGAAAGAGTTTGCAGAGGTACTTGGAAAGATTATATTAAATGAAGGTGGCAAGAAGTATACTTTTCCACATCGTCAGTTGGCAGTGTCTGTGGTTGCTACTCTTGTTGCCAAGAGCAACGATCACGCCAACAACAACCAGTATCAAGCAGAGAAAGACTCAATATTTTCAAGTGGTATCACACAACATGGTCCCAGTATTACAGTCTCAACCACATGTCCACAGTATGCAAGCTTTTGATAGACATGGGACAAGATCAAACCCCAACCTTTAAGAAATCGCTTACATCATCACGAGTAGAAGCACTCACACTCCTCATTGAGCTTATCAAATATCGTTCCACTCAAAACAAAAAGAAGATATCCAGCCAGCCATATATACCACATGAACTCTGGTCATTACTTGTAGATTGGTTCTTCCAGTTTAAGTAGGTTAAAGACAACCAGTTGATTCACCTGATGATGTTTACTAATATTCCAACTGCTCCTCCCCTCATTTTAGTAATGTTTATCATTCCAAGTTTTATCATCTCCTAATAGAGTTGTTTTCACAGAATCACTTGCCTTCAATTAAACATTTTTGTTCACAACACCTCAACGTTTCATTCAATACTACTGTGATGTTCCCACCTCAGACTCGAGAGGAATTGTTTTATTGCTGTGCAACTACATTAGATTAACAGGAGACTCTCAAGCATTACAAAACAACAGCAACAATTGGTTACCTTCATTTTTAAAGAGCAGTGATACATGGCAATTGTTTTTACCGCAACTACTGGTAATTATTATAAAACCTATGTGAAGCAACTAATATTAATATTTATACTAATATGTCGTTGTTTATAGAATGACACAGCTAAGCAATATCAATCAACAGTCATCAGCGACAGTAAATAATAATAAGGATCTTGTTCAAAGCTTTGCATCAATCAATTTAGGTTCAGATTTTGCAGATTCAATTGGATTTGAAGTTGAAGATAAAAAGAAAAAACCAAGCAATGGAGCAACTAAACAGTTTGTGGTCGACGAGATCATTAGTTCAGACCAGATTTCAAGATTGAAGCAGAATTATTTGAAGATGATAAGAAATCTGCTCCAAAGAACCAGTAAAAAAGAAATAAAACAATTAATTTTTACCAAACAAAAGAATTTTTGGATCAAATAGTAGTCTTTTGGTCCAATCTATATATTTCCATATTTCGACTATTATTATTGGATTTCTATCAAAACAACACCATAATCATAATAAGTTTTGGAAAAACAACTAATTGTTCCAATTTCAGCAATTAAAACATTATTTTATTGTCTGGGTTGTATAAGTTTTCATCAGATTTCTTGTCAAAGTCATCAGAATCGAATGAATCATCTATTATTATACCCATGTACCTACTTTATTACAATATAATCAATAATTCAAAATCCTTAGATACCGATCACTTATAGTAATAGTAATAATAATAATAGTAGTAATAGAGAACAACTACACCATTCATTTAGAGTCGATACTATATACAATATCTATTGCCAAAGGATGATGGCTTCGAGAATGAATTGAAGTTGCTGTTGTATGGAACTATACGCAGTTTGAATCACATTATTACACCGAACAGAAAAAAACTAAAGATTAAAAAGTTGTTTTGGAAACACTTCCGCTTGCTCATTGATCAAGTGAGCTTGCAACATCAAAAACTTCAATCGCCAGTACACTTTTGATGTATTGAATCAGATATCTGTAACTTTGTTTGTGAGAGTAGAGCGTTGGATGTCGTCAATCTGTTGCTGGACGAAGTATATCGACACGATCATCAAAAGCTGATTTCCGTTCTTTCTCTCTGACGATCGCTATATCCAGGTTTGGTTCCAACACTTCCACTACGATGGCAGAAACAAATATGGCGCATTGGCTCTTGAGAGGTTTATCTTTGCCAAGAGACGATGTCTGGCAGCGAATTGTCTGGTTGAAACAGCCCATTCCACCACCTGTTCTAGCGCAGAAAGCGTGAGATGTTGTTGCAAATTAATGTACTCGAAACCGTTAAATCATTACTAATTGGGCAAACGACGAGTGGACACATGTTTTTGTTAGTGTTATCTATTTGAATCAATACGGAGCAACGCTAATGGTGGTAGCAGTAGTAGCAACAGTCAGGTTATAGCAGCTCTTACTTTCTTTCGATGAATAACCAGTACTTTTGTCGATGAATTATACCGGCTGCTAGTCGACTGTAACGAAGAGAATTATATGCTCAATAGATTTGATTGGTTACTATCACAACTATTTATAGAACCTTCGAATACATCAACTAAAGGAGAGGGCGATTCAATTGAAATACCGTATTTAATTTCTAAGATTACTCAAAAGTGACGAATCTACTTCAGTTAATTTTCGATATAGTACCAGAGAGTACGATACAATCAATGATAAACTTGAAAACAAGTCAACAACATCCAAAGATTCGTTCAACTATACGGAAAACTCTCATCAGTATAATCATTTATGTCAAAGTGTAAATGGGATAAATTGGATTTCCTTTTGCTCTACAATGCAATATCGCCGCATAACATAAACAAAATTTATCAAGCCTTTATTTAAAAGCCAAGATATTGTAGTAGCAATAGCAATAGCAATGGTTCATTGACAGGTAGGATATATTATTTATGATATGTTTGTGATAGTTATCTACATTTTATTAATTGAACCCTACCAATTCTATAGAGGAGCAAGTTAAGTTTAAAAATAGTTTAAATAGTCTACTTAATGAACTACTATGATGGTAAATTAAAGAGTCAAGATGATCTGTACAATGATATGATACTACCATTTTTCAGTCACAAGCAAGCGGTAACAAAGACTCGTGATACCGTCCCATCTATTAAATTTATCCTATTGGACAGCTTCATTTATTACTACATAATGGAGTGTTTATATCAACAGAAATCAATTAGATAGTAAATTAGAGTCACTACTTAGAGACAACCAAATTGTTTTTCAACAACAACAACATAATGTAAAAAATGAAGAGTATCCTTTACTTCAATCGTCGGAAGAAGAAGAAGACAGCGACAACGATGCAAAAAGAAAAGAAAGAAAAGAACTAGAGAAAAGAAAAAGAAAAAGAGACATATTGTTATCGATGACAGCAGTGATGACGAGGACCACAACAATAAGAGTACCAGTAACGACAATAATAACAACAACAACAGAAAGAGACGTACAAAGTATGTGGAAGTTACCAATTATTTCCAATGTAGTTTCATTTTCAACACATGATATTATTCAAATATTATATCAATTTCAAATTCGATGAATTGTTTGTTCAATTCTTCAAAAACAAGAGCAAATAAATATGTCAGTAAAATTTATTATTTTATATATAATATAATATTAAATAATCTTTACTGAAAATGGTGATGTTTCAAAAAATTTAATTTTTTCATTGTTAATATATTAGTTTTATTTCATTTTGGGTTTTATTCAATCCAAAGTTATTAGTAAACAATTCAAGAAACAATGAACATTTCTGTCAGACTAGTAAGCAGTGTCTATAAGCATGGAAACAGAAACACCACTATTTCTTGTAAATAACAATATTAATAATGGTGGTCTACTATTTAAGAATCATTTCTCAAAGAGCACTTCGCCTTTGTTCAGCAAAAGCAGTGTACAGTTGAATCTAAAGAATATTAATCATAACCAATACGATGGAGGTCAAAAGGGATACACTTTTGGTGAGCAAGTTAAAAATACTTCTACTTTGGGTCTAAAGTATTTGACTGCTTTTACAGCTGCTGGTGTCGCACTTGGTAGCTCAAGCATTGTACTTTGTAATGATAAAATAGATGTTACTACAAATAACATCAACAGAGGTCGCACCATTACAGAGGAGGAATACGAGGAAATGATACAGAACAAACGTAATAAAAAAGTTGTTAACATTGCTGGTGCTGCTGCACTCTCTGGATTCATGGGATACTCGGCTGGCTATGCTACTAAGCGTCTTGTCGTGTTGTTATGTATGTTGTAGGTCTTCTCTTTATACTGTCACAAGTTCTTTCCTATTATGGATACATCACCATCGACTGGAGAAAGATTACACTAGATGCCTCTCCAAAGTTTACCAAAGAGAAGCGTAGAGACTATCTACGTAGATTCTATGAGTTGTTGACCCAAAAATCTACCATTTAAGAGTATGTATTTTATTTTCACGAGGTATTACTTTATCATTAATTCTCTTGATTTTCAGTTGGATTTGGAAGTGGATTTTATTTAGGAATCATGAGCAAGTAATTAAAGATTTTAAAATCAATTTATTATCAATTAATAAATCACATTGGTATAATTTACATTCACAGATTAACATGTATTTTGAAACTCTTGAGTGTATAGTTATAGATGATCATTTTTGAATTGGACTATTTTATATTAGGTTCTCTACTTTTTAGTTAATTTTGGTTTTTTTTCATGTTCTATCACAAATTGAAGGTTTAGGTATTGACTTGCTGTTTCACTTGACAAAGATAGTCTCAATTTAAATCTTCAGATCAATATCTTTCTGTTGATTAAAAAACATCAAGTTTTCAGTTTTACTATAAATCTATATCATTACAATCTATTTTATTGTTGATATATTCCCGATAGTGAGGATATCACTTTAACAAAAAAGAGTTGATAGATGTAACAATATTTCTCGTATGTTTTCTACTATAGTCTATATCAATATTAATATCTTTTGATATTTATAAGATTAAAATAAAAAAAAAAGAATATGTTGTTTTGTAAGTTAGATGTATTAATACTTAAGAGATCTATCATTTATAATTTGTTTAAAGTTAGATCTTTTGGTCTTTATTAGTATACAAATGTTTGTATACAAGTTGAAATTAGAAATCTCGTGAAAAAAGGAGATGATAATGGATTATTCAGAAGATCTTCTTTTTTAATAAATATGGTTGATCAGACCAATGTTTATTAAAGGTTATTCAACTCAACTAACTGAATCAAGTTCTAAATCAAGATAATAGATACACCTTAATATTAGTTGATTGTAAATAGTGTATAAGTTAATCTTTATTTAAAACATACCTAAATCAAGATAATAGATACACCTTAATATTAGTTGATTGTAAATAGTGTATAAGTTAATCTGATTTAGGTTTTCTGATTATTCGTTTTTGTAGATCGAAAATTATTTGAATTTTTATAAATTATTAAAATATTGCATTGTTGTTACATATCCCCACCATGATTTGAACTAGTTGAAGAGGAGGAATATGAGTGTTGAGATTAAATGTAGTTGAGATGAAGATGATATAGAATGACTGTTACTTTTTTTTGTTGAAAGCTTCAATCATCGTAGGAACGTGTTGAATAAGGATGTTTTCGTTGATCCACCTGTTGTGATCGTCGCTGACAGTGTCGAACTTAGCTAGATATTCAGTAGATGAGCCAGTACCACGTTTAACAGCTCTCTTCTTGAGAATGGCTACAATATCCATAATGTGGGTGTTGGTAGGATCACCGATGTAAGGTTTCATGTCATCCACGTGAACAGTACGGTCTGTTGCTCTCTTATTCTGAAGTCGTACAACATAGTTTAAATCAGTAAGTTTCTTGACAACAGCGAATGGTCCACCCCAAGATTGAGTGAGTTTGCGATCGTCTTCATCACCAGACTTGTGCGTGTTGAGTCTGGACCTTCTAATGAGAACCAAATCGTTGATTTTGTAAGTGTTGAAGTTCCTGATGACCTTGTCATGATTCTTAGCCTGTCTAATCTGACCGTCAAGAGCATTGGTCTTGGCTTCGAGCCTGTAAAGGTCTTGGCATTCCTTGTAATTAGAAAGGCCAAATGTGCCAGCGTTCCAGGGTAGCTTGATTTCATATCCAAGTAACAATTGGTTGGGAGTGAATTGAGTTGTTGCGTTTACATTGTTGTTGATGCACATTTCAATGAAATTGACGTCTTCCGCCCATGATCGTTTCCTGTCTGTCCACTTTCTGATGTGATCCAAAATAGACCTGTTGAATCGCTCAGATTGTCCGTCTGCTTGTGCGCGACCTGGTTGAGTCATGCAGAGTTGAGTACCCATTTCTTTCATAGCTGTATTCCATATGTCAGATGTGAACTTCGAGTCTCTGTCGCACACGATAGTGGATGGTGCACCGTATCTTGCTACGATGTTCCTAACGAACCAATGTCCAAGTTGCTGCGTTGTAACGTCCTTGGTACAAGGAAATAGTCTGACAGACTTTGTGAATCTGTCTACAACCACAAATAGGTTGTCTTCACCAGTATCAGCTGGCGGTAGAGCTAGCAGGTCCATAGATATATCTTTGAAAGGCCTGTCTGGGAGCGGTAGTGATGCGAGGAATCCTTCTTTGATCTTCTTGATAGACGACCTCTGGCATAAAGGACACCTCTTAACATAATTGGTGATGGAAGCGGTCATCTGAGGCCATACATAAGACTTAGATAACTTGGCAGACATTCTGGCGTAAGCCACATGCCCACTGTATAACGACGAATGCGCTTCGGCTATGATAGACTCGATTGAGGATCTGTCGAGAACTACCAACCTGAGATTGTCACCATCGATCCAGTAATGTAGATCGTTGACGACAGTAGCGTCCGCTCTTCTTTTGAAAGTTTCGAACCAGTCCCTGGTGGACTTGGGAAGCTCCTCAGAAGTGTAGGAGTGTTTGATATCCTTGAGTAAATTGGAGTCCCAAGGTGATTCAAATTCGGGTGCCCTGGATAGGTAGTCGGCCACTACGTTGGTTGAACCAGGTATATAGACAATCTGGAAGTTGAACCTGGAGAGAATCTCGTTCCATCTGTTAAGTCTAGGATTGTCCAGGTCGGATTGAGAATCGTAGATCAGGTTCTTGTGGTCTGTGTGTAAGACAAATGGTCGATCCTTGAGCATATAGCCATATCTGGTAACGGCGTGAATAACAGCCAATAGCTCCCTGTCTCTAGCGCTGTAATTTCTTTGAGCAGAGTCGAACTTTCTGGAATCGAATATGATCGGACGTAGATTGTCGTCATCGTCGTGCTGAGCAATCATCAAACCAGAACCAACATCAGAGGCATCTGTATATAAATGGAATGTCTTCTTGTAATTGGGAGACATCAAGCATCTGGACGAACATAGCTCGGCCTTAATATCATTGAAATCGGCTACCTCTTGATCAGTGAGGTTGAGCTTCTTATTCTTCGTAGATATGGTGCTCGTGAGGCGTGCAAGTTGCTCGCCTTTGTGATCTAAGTATCTTCTGTAATGATTAACGGCGCCAATGAAAGACCTCATCTCCTTCACAGTAGTAGGAACAGTTCTGTTCAGGATACCTTGCACGGTATTATACAAAGGTTTGATACCTTTATCGGATAACATATGACCAGCGTAAGAAACAGATGTCTTGAATAAATGACATTTAGACTTAGCAATGTACACATCGTTCCTGTCGAGCAGATCAAGTACAGCTTTAACGTGTTGTTCATGTTCTGCGACTGATTTTGAAAAGATAAGAATATCATCAACATATACTCTGACGAACCCTTTCCTCACGAGAGGGTCGAGTATATGCTGTAACCACCTGTTGAAGTAAGCGGGGCTGTTCTTGAGACCAAAACATGGTCTGGTGAACATGTAGAGTTTACCGTTTGCCGAAAATGCGGTATATCTCCTAGAAGCCTTATTAAGTAGCATCTGATAAAATCCACTCTTGGCATCGATAACAGAGAATACCTTCGCGCCATTGATGGATTCGATGATGTCGTCGAGTCTTTCCATAGGATACACATAGTCGAGCGTAAGCGAGTTAAGGTGTTTGAAGTCAATAACCATTCTCTCCTTGGATGTGCCTTTGTTTGCGAAAAATGGCGGTGAGCAAAACTCGGTGTTGGGTGGAGCTTCTTCCACTACACCTATATCCAGTAGCTTAGCAACCTCAGCTGAAATCTTGGCCTCGAGTTCAGGTGATCTTCTACCATGTTTAATGTTAAAAGATTTTGCGTTCTCCTTAAGGACGATGTCCATGTTGAATCCTTTTCTATCGGGAGAATGGTTGTCCGGCAACTTATCAACAATAATCCTCTTATACAATTCGAGGATAGCTGCTGCCATACGGTTGAGCTCTGGTTCGGATGATGAGAAGAAAGGTACATCGTCCTCGTCCTCTTCATCTTCCTGTACACTACGATCTTCGGTAAGATCAACATTGTCAGGTATGTGATCAACCTTCGGAGTATTGTCGAGTGTGACTTCGACATCCTGAACGGAATCGTGTGTAACCACGTCAGGTACAGTAGCCTGAGGCGGGTCTTCGGAGACCCCAATATCGGATGGTCCCGGTGGTGCCTCAGGATTGCTGTCTGATCCTGAGGGTGCGTCGTGTACCAATTTAACAGCTGTGTCGGTTACGACTGGCGGTGTAGGCGTGGAAGCCATTGCTGTCACCGTCTTATGGTTAGCTTTCGTTAGATCATGCTTCTTGTAGGTACGCAGGGCCACTGATGGAGGTGCTCCTTTTGTATGCGAAATGACAGGTAACTTGGCAAAAGCTAGTTTCTTCCTTTGTTTGTCCAACCAAACTGGGACACTAAGGTAAGGTACCTCATCAAAGAGGTGTGCTATGGGACCCATCAAACCAAAAAGGTTGTTCCCAATGATGATGCCGTGGCTATTCTTAACCACGAACATCTTAGACGACATCGTAATGGAGTAATTGACACCGTCAATAGTACCGGGCATGGTAACGGTTACATTCGTATAAGAATTGGCATAAAATCCTTGTACTTGTGCAATAGGCTTGAGGTACTCCTTGCAGGGAGATTCGACCAGACCCAGTAGTGGTAGTAAAGAAGGATCGATAAGGGAAGCCTGTGAACCTAAATCGATCATCGCTTTCTCCTCGCGACCACCTATAACTACCTTCATGTAGTGGCCGGAGGATTTCCAAACAAGTCCATTAACCTGAATGGGGCTTCTCTCCCTTCTTGGGATGATAGTGCTTGCCCTTGGAACCTGCTGATCTTTCTGTGGAAGACGTGTCAGCTTTCTTTTCGCCTTCTGCTTTCTTTTCTTCGTCTTTCTTGCCTTCTTCTTTCCTGCCTTCACGAAAAAATGTTGACTCTTTCTTCTTGTGTGTGCCCGTGCGTTTCTGTTCCTGTTTGTGCTTGTCGGCTTCGAACGTACCAACATAGGCTTCGGCACGATTCTTGAGGTATGCCTCCCAAAGGGTCAGATGTTTGGGATTTATTCTGATGCCATTGATCTCAAAAGACTGAAGCGTGGCTTCGCCGACGTAGTTGGAGTCTTTGAATGCGTTAATGATGAAACTCCTACCAGGGATGGTAAGAGCTGCTGCAAAAGAGTCTATTAGCTTGTTATCTGGTACATTGGTCCTGAAGTATTCGGTGACCAACTCCATCAAGTCACGGTAGTTGCTGAAATCGCTATTGAGTTTGAAACTCCTGATTTGGTTGTCCAGATACGATAGCATAATGGGTCTACTATGGAACTTCTCTATAATCCATTCCAGGAATGCATCCCAGGATCGGGTACAACCTTGACGACTGGTGTCATCTAACATGCTGAAGCTGGCTTGTACAGAGCTGTTATGTTGGACGATGTTCTGTATCACAGTTCTGACTCTCTCAGTTGAGTGAGGACCATCTAGCTTCGCGATAAATGTCATGTAGGACTTGAAGGATGCTACAGATTTCTTGTTGATGTCACTGAGACACTTTCTAAAAGACTTAACATCGGAATCTGAGACTTTGGTTGCTTTATCGTCCTGTAAGGCCGACATCGACAGCGTGTCGTTCATCCTCTGGTTAAATGCTGACTGAGTGAACGAGTCATCTTGACGGTTGTCGGTACGCGTGTTTTCTTGGACGGTGGTTGCTATCTTTTGAGTATCATTGGCTTCCTTGTGACTACGCTTGAGGACCTCAATAAGATCGAGCTGAGTTTTTACAAGTAGGTCTTTTACCTCTAAGTCCTTCTTGATCTGACCTGCTTCTTTAGTGAGCTCCTCGTACTTTGTGTTTGACATAGAGATGACTGATCTCATATATGCTAATAATGATTCTACGGCATCTTTGGAGTAATGAGTATGCTGAAGAGCGACTGTGCCATTATGTAAACTTTTACACTCGCTCATAGTGAATCGCTTTTCATGTACTAAAATCTCAACCTGCTTTGAATCGTCTTGATCTGCCATTGTTAACTAATAGATATTAAGTGTGATAAAATGTAATTTGTATATGGTATATGAATGATAATTGTAGTTTATAGATAAGTATGTAATTATGATAATATATAGATATATAGTTGTTTACCTCCCCGGGGAGTTTGAGGTAATAATATATATAAAAAAAGACTTAAAAAAGTTTAATAAATATGGTTGATCAGACCAATGTTTATTAAAGGTTATTCAACTCAACTAACTGAATCAAGTTCTAAATCAAGATAATAGATACACCTTAATATTAGTTGATTGTAAATAGTGTATAAGTTAATCTTTATTTAAAACATACCTAAATCAAGATAATAGATACACCTTAATATTAGTTGATTGTAAATAGTGTATAAGTTAATCTGATTTAGGTTTTCTGATTATTCGTTTTTGTAGATCGAAAATTATTTGAATTTTTATAAATTATTAAAATATTGCATTGTTGTTACACTTTAAACTAGTTTCTTAGGAAAATACCGCATCCGGTAAGTTTAATATGAAGGCTCCAACGAGATTCGAACTCGTGACCCCTTCCTAACTCTTCCTTTACTAGGGAAGTACAATAACCAACTATGCTATGGAGCCTGTGATGATTTTTTGTAAAATTTCCAAATTTTTATAAATAAAAAACCATGTTCTATAAAAATAATCAAATAACATAAAAGTGATTTTAAACTAAGAGAGGAATGGTGAGATATAAGTATGGATTTTAGAGCATCATACTTTGTAGGTCGAAGTTCCATAACAAATTCATTTATGGGTATCCTGAACCTTGGTTAAAATCAAATAAATTTGAATTCTTTATACATTGATAAGAAATAATGAAAAGAGAGTATTAAATTATTTACAACGATATTTATTGGTATAACAGTTTAATGGCAATGGTGTTTGAATGGTTTTAACGAGTAGAATGCAACCAATGCAACAGTAGAAACAACAGCACGTCCTAGATGTCCATACTTCCATTTGTATAAGAGTGATTCAACTTGTTCGGAATCTGCTTCCTCTCCTTTTTCAGAGTTCTCGTTCAACTTGAATAGTTTTTCATTAACCTGTGGACCTAACCATGTCACAGTGAATATTGCTGGGAGCGAGGACAAGGTGGTTACTGCCAACCATTTCTTATCTTTGGTCTTATAGGCAAGGTAGATACTTGACACAGCACCTACCACAGTTAATACCTTTTGTGGTGGAGCGAATCGTTGATACATCTCAGTGAATGACTTTAGTGCCTTTGAGGTTGAATCTTTTGCACTTTCCAAAATCTTTGGAAGATCAACAAAGTGAGCTTTCCATGCAAGAGTTGCAAATGAACCAATAGCTCCGACTGTTAAAACCTTGGCAATAATAATAGTATCTACTTTCATTGTTTTAAATTTTAATTTATATTATCCTTTAATTGATTGATTGATTTATAGTTTATTTGTTGGTTTAGGTATTATTGTTAATCTTCAGTTTTTAATTTTACTTTAGATTTAATTGTTAACTTAATAAAGATGAAAGCCAGCAGTAATCAATATTTATAGCAATCTATTTTAGTTTTTTGAAAAGGGGATGATCAATGTGATGAGCTAATTAATGATCAGTTCAATTAACACCTCATCTTTACAGTGTTAGATTAGTGGAAACAATTATATTAAATTTCCAATTTTTCTGTTTTTACAAAGATTTTTGTGAGCCACATAATCATCAGCTGATGGTTAGCAAAATTCTGATCAGATTAATTAATAATTAAACTTGACGATAAACTCTATCTAGTATCGTGATATGAAGAAAGGAGGTGTATATGATCTGGAGTTCGATAATAAGCTGTCGACTGCAAGCAGCAACGTCGTCTATCAGAATATAGAGTGTGTCGACATCAGACCAAATGGCATCTATGTGCTCAAGTTTATGTATAGAGAGTGGATTGGACCATTGACTCAGTTGGTCAACCCAAAGTCATCCATCAAGATTTCAATCGATCTCAAAGAAGGTCTGGTCACATGCCTTCACACTGACAAGAAGAAGACTGTCTACCGATGGGATATCAATCAGGGAACTGAGCTTGCCAAGGTCGGAGGAGCGGCTGGTTCAAAGGAAGAGAACAACATATCATATACAACCTTTTCAAACAGTCAATTCTCCGTTGAAAAATGTAACTACAATACCTACAGACAGATGGCGATCAGAGCAACTCAAACTAACATTCTAATCTATAGATACAAATGATCTATTCCAACATAAGAGTGAAGCACAATCGACACAGCATCTTTCTTTTTTAAATGAAAGAAAGCTAGGTTGTATTGATTTCCTCAAGAAAGATGTATATAAGAATCATACTATTTTCATTGGTGCATCCAAAGAGATTGCAAGTAGGTAGTCACCATCACCTCTTTATACTACAATCACATCATTTACATTACTCTTTCTAGATTCTGAGGTGGATATGTTGGATTTTAGAAATTTAATTACAGACTATGGAAATCATATTACTGCGATACAGAATTTATCTATCAATTGGGATCATTGTAAGTAACCGACTATCCATCCTAGCCACCTGAAGGACTGTTACTTAACCACTCATTTACAGATAAGATTAAGAATCAATCAAAGAATGAATACGAAACACTATCCAAATCAACTGAACCAATTCAATGGCTAACAACTGTTCCACATGAGCTTGAGGTTGCAGTGGAACAAAGAGAGTTTGAAAATGCTGTGACAATTGTAGAGAAGAGTGAGTTGAACTCAAATTATCATCCATCAATTATAGTCATATATATATTAACAATCAAAGCAAACTAGTTAATGAGATATATCAGAACAATCAAAAAGTAGAGATAGTAATGCAAACTCACCCGTTGAAAGAGAGCATTGATATAAGAATAAAGTCATTGACAGAGTCGTTGATTGAGACCTTGAGATCACCCATATTGAAACCAACTCAGATCAAAGAAACCATCTCTTGGTTGGTTAGATTAGGACAAACGGATCAAGCCAAGACAATATTCTTGGATAGCAGATCCAATACTATACAGGCAGCAATCAAAAAGCTCGTGAAGAGAGGAGATCTTGTTCGAAATATTAGCGAGATTACAAAGATCACATTTAGTCAAATCGATACCACCTGTCAAGACTACTGCAACTCATTCTCCGAGGCACATATGACAAGTGGACTCATTGAGTGGATAATCCACCAACTCGAAATCATATGCGATACCATCAACCGACAGGTATTCATTATCGATAACTTTCAAACAATATCTCACATTCTAAGAATTGTCGAATCCCATTGCGAAATGGTAAATATCAACACCTGTTATCGTTATAGTATTGATGGATGGTACTAATATTTCTGACTTATAGATGGATCAAAGTGGATTATCATTAATATCATACTGGAGTCTATTGTTAAAAGCCACATTTAGAGAAGCTAATATCCAACTATGAATCAAAGATCAGAGACCTTTTGCAACAACACTTGAACGACGACAAATGGATCGGTAATACTCAGTGGGAATATGAAATTTCAGTTCAAACTCCAAAATCAAATCCATCATCTCCCGTACAATCCACTAAGAATTCATTCTTAGATCAACATGCTCGCCATCAACATCAAAATCAAAACGGTAAATACCAGTATAACTCATCTATCTAAGGGTATTTATATTTACATGTTATTTGTTTTCAAACTTTACAGATGAGGTAAAGCTAAAGTTAACCGAGAGTACTATATTTTTAAAATACAATCATTCAAAGATTTGCCAATGATATCTGTCAAGTAACGACAGTGGAAGTATGTATACCTCTTATATTTGTTTAGAATGAACAATTGTTTATATTTAACTTTTAATGCAGTTAATACCTGTAGTATCTAGTTCATTGCAAAAAATATTTAAAGCATTTATGTCTCATCTTTTGACAGCAATGCAGACAGACCTGAACGATAGCCAATCACATGCTATTATATCAGATGCCGTTTTCATCACTGAGGACCTTTTGTTTAGAATATCAAATAGAATCGAAGATGCTCTCGATAGACCGATCAATAACTTGGAAATGTTAAAGGATAATCTTGACTCTCTGTTTAGAAGGATCAGAGATGAATATGCTGCGAAAAAGGCAGTTGAAATTGTGACAAACGTTATGGTTTGGGATGAAGGTGTCTATTCGATTGAAGAAGAGATCGAACCATTCCCAAAGAAGTTTATTAAGCTCTCTGAATATCTGGAGACACTTTCTACCTCTATTCAAAACAATGTGAATGTAGAGAGTGTCATTCCAATCACATCAAGAATTCTCTCAGAGATTGTCGTTGTCATCAATCAGAAACTCCAAGCGATCGGTCAGTCCATGACCTATGGATATGGTGGACTACAACACTTTGTATTGGAAATGAAATTCTTGAATACCATTCTTGGAAAATATGAGGTAGAACAAAATAACCTACGATATTATTTCATCCATGATCGAAAATGCAAAAGACCGCATTTGCCGAAGCCAACAGCTATAATCCAGAGACCGTACTCAAACCAAAAGAATGGTTTGATGATGTAATTGTAAATTTAGTATACCAAAAAGCAGTATATAAATAATCAAATAATAAACAGAATTTATAAGTGTAACAATATATATGTATTCGTTTCGTTGGTTACAACGCCGAGACCAAGAAGTTGAACGCCGAAGTCTTGAAGAAGTACATCTTCGGTGGTCACGTTGCTGAACACATGAAGCTCCTCCAAACTGAAGATGAGGAAGAATACAAGAGACACTACTCCCAATTCATCAAGGCCAACATTGGTCCAAAGGATTTGGAAGCCATGTACACCAAGGCTCACGCTGCCATCAGAAGGTTTGATCTTTTTTATTGTATTTTTAGATATATCAATGATTCAATTCCTAATTAGGTGCTATTGATTTATGATAGTGCCAACACTTTTTTTTAAATGTTTGCAAAGATTGGTACTTAAATATTTAAGTTTCAGAAATGGTGTAAGCACTCACTTTAAAAACTTTTCATCAAACATTGATCATTTTTTATTAGTCCTTATTGAATTCCTATCCATATATAATTCAAATGGAAAAGTCTATGTTAAATGAATTAGCTCAAAAGAGAGGTTGGGCTATGCCTAAATACGAGACCATTGCAAATGGTGCCACTTTCGGTGTATGGTAGTTGTTTCTATACAATGACTCCATTTTACTAACACTACTGTGAATACAATCAGTGTAAATTGATTTTTAGGAGAACTAAGTTTTAAATCAAAATCAAAGAGACATCCCAACATAAAAGCAGCAGAAGTAGAAGTTGCTCGCATTGCAGTTGATAAATTAAGAGATGTTAAAAGAATAGAGGAATATATACCAGTTGAAGAAACGAGTGATGAAGAAGCAGAGAATGCGGAGGATGCTGAAGATAATGAGATAGACATTCTTTAGATAATAATATTACTATTGTACAATTTTACTGCAGCAGCAACATCTTGTATCTAATAAATAATGTATTTATCTACCTAATATATAATATTTTGATTATGTTTATAAAAACTTTGTTCCATTATATATCCTTTTGACTGTATGAAATTACAAAACAACCAAACAGTTATATCGTCTTGTTTGCCGCCACGATGTTGATTTCTTTGTCCGTGAGGCGTGTTTCGAGTTGGGATCAACTGATTTACTCCTAGCTATGTCCATCAAATGCTTAAAAAATGTTTCGACAGACTCTACTTTCTTGATACCTTCCAGTACTTCTTCGTCAAATACATTATCAAAGAATCCATCTGTTCCAATAACTACTATATCATTTTCCCTGTACATTATGCTCATTATAATCTCCTGAGGATGGCCTATCGGTGGAACCTTGTCCTAGTTGATATGGGTGATTGGGTTCTTTTAAATGTATCGAAATTAGCGATCACCTCATGATTCATGCAAGATGCACGTGAGTTGTTTTTACATACTATGCGTTTGTTCTTTTGAGCGGAATATAATCTGATCCTTTCGAATGATCAGAAAAAGAAGAATCGCCTACCAAAGCCATGATACATCTTTGTTCCAATTAATTTTAATATACAAACAGTGGAGCTTCCCTGTATACTCTGTGTCTGATTATAAGATTGCTCTATCAAATCGTATGGTTTCATATAATTTATGCTGTTGGACAAGTTATTTGCATGTTTCATCAGTGATCTGCTATATTCGCCGGGATCAACACCGACTGATCTCCACGATCCAACACCTATTTATAATCGAAATAACAATAAATAACAAGATCTTGTTATCTTTAAGTCAAATTGATTCTAACATACCATCTGCAACACCAACAGTTGTGAAATCTTGTGATAAGAAATGTGAATCCTCACAAGTCGTAGGTACCTTTACCAATAGAATTAATGATACCTTTAAAATAGAATTTCTTGTATTGTTTTTAACGGATGCTACAAACTGTTTATTTTCATCGCTGTGATCAATCTCTAATGTATGTCATTGTTGATATTGTAAGATGATAATGAAAGCTAGTTAGTTAGTTGGGACGAATGTACAAATCATAAAAAGCACTGCTATTACCTAAATAAATTTGATTTCCTTTGTTCAGTAGCTTCAATTTAACAGATGGTTTGCCATTCAAATGTAGATGTATAATAGACCTCTTGATTCTCGGTTATATTTACTATACTATATTCAGGTTGTTTGTTGTTTTTGAAAGTTGCTCGAAAGTGTCGAAATATGATTTGACTAAACCAGTTGCATTCGTATTGATAGATCCACCTATTCCTACACTACCAATCCCGTTGAAAG
This sequence comes from Heterostelium multicystogenum, assembly GCA_003667245.1. Lineage (NCBI taxonomy): Eukaryota > Evosea > Eumycetozoa > Acytosteliales > Acytosteliaceae > Heterostelium > Heterostelium multicystogenum. The sequence continues at coordinate 44,501 of RCNN01000521.1, forward strand.
AAGGAGGAGAAGTAAAAGGTCCACTCATTCTTAACAATGTAACTCAATTTTCTCTTCATTACATTAAATAAATTAAAAACCTTTAAAAAACAAATTATAGTAAAAATTTTTGGTTAATGAGAATAATGATAAAATTCAGACAAAATTTCTACCTTTGAACTAAAGGGTATTCTTCATCTTTGGAATTTCAAAGACTGTCCTTTGATCAAGTAAATATTATTTTACATTATCGATTCAATTAGATGTGATGTGTGAGGTAGTAGAATAATCTTCTAAGCCCAAGATAAGAAATTTATAACAAAAAAGTATAGTATTCAATTTTAATTGATCCAGAAGAAAATAAATAGTTATATTTATTGTAATATAAAGTTATCCTTGATATAAAATATAAGATATTGGATTGTTGACCTCCTACGAAAGTTTCAATTGAGTATATAGGAGATTGTTCATTTGGATTGTATGGACAAACTGCCAGGATACTTGATTGGAAACCGGTGCAGATCACTGAGCTTTGATTGTTATACAATATCTTGATGTAAGTGTCACTACCAAAAGTGACTCCATATTCTACTGGAACAAAATTGTATCCAGAAATATAGACGCTATTTTCTTTGAAGTAATGGTAATAGATGTATGGTGCTTCATATGAGAAGGTAAAGTTATCTGAAAGTGTAACCGGTTGATTCGAAATCAAGGCTGAGATTGGGAGATTATATCCAATACCTGCTGGAATGATGCATTCAATGAAATCATCAAATGAATTACAAGTCGATCACTGTTGAGTTGATCTTTATAGTGACATCTGTGAATGTGTTTCCAATCCTACTCCTTCAAAGCCAACCAAACCACCAAATGTTTTCTTGGTAGTTGAGCCAATCGCTTGAGTTAGTTTTGTCAATGTGTATGAATAGTCGGTCTTTACTATTTTGGTCTCCTGATATATATGGTCAATGGTTGTATTAAAGATTCATATCCCAATTGGAATTCAATAGAATCAGTTGTATGATTTGATATCTCTATTTGCTTGTCTCCCATGTATAAAAGAGGAATATCAAATTGATCTGAGTCTCCAAATCCAGAACCAACTATCACAAACAGAACTAGTAGGATATACTATTTTGAGGAGAGACTAAGATGATTTCTGGTCCATTAAAGTCAAATGACTGAGTATTAAGATTAGCAATGTTGAAAAGGTTTTGTTGATCTCCAACAGTTATTGAAATTATTTGGTGCTTTCCAATAGACGATGGCAAAATACATTCAATTGTAAGTAGGTGTCAATACCTTGATTGGTTCACAGTCTAATTCTATCATCAATTTTAATGCTAACTCTGGAAGTTTCATTACCAAATTTTACACCATTGATTGTCAATGATTCTCCATCAATCGCTTCTGACATTTTGGTCCAATGCTAGTAATTTTGTGGAGAATCGTATGAAAAAATAAAATTTGGTTGTTTGAATATCGAATTTGGTTTGTGATGTTGAAAGTTGTACAATATTTCTACTTCCAATACCTAATGGGGAACTACAGATAAGTTGATGTGATGAAAACAATATTGTAGACATGCAATCATTTTCTCCAATTGAAACTATCATTGATGAGTTGAATCTTATTCCATTGATCGTTATATTAAAACCACCAATTGTAGCTCCAGACAGTGGATTTACTGATTGAATGATTGGTCCAGCACCTGAACATACTGAATCAAAATTGTTGGAGAGGAATCCGATTCACTAATCATCTTAATATCACAAAGCTTTGAGTTCAAAGTAGATATTAACATTCCATTCAAGTCTGTCGATATTGATCCACTGTAGTTCATTTGGTTTGGGAATATAATACAACTCGAGATCTGAAAATTGTAGTTTGTCTGTAGCTTTTGACTTGATGATATTCTCTAAAAGGTATGTGATCGAAATAATTGAGAAGTGGAGATTTGAGTAAGATTTTCAAACCAGTAGTACCAACTACTTGATATTTCAAAGAAATAGGGTTCCCAATTTGATCTTGATTTCAATTCATCAATGAATTTAATTGCTTGATCATGATATTGATGTTGGGGGTCTAATAATAAGAGTTTTGATTGCTTGATTTTGATCACTGATTGTTTATCCCATTTATCCATTGTGTTTTCAATCTTTCCAAGTTGTAAATTATTTAAAGATCGAACATACTTGAGTTGATTTGAGCTAATTGTTGCAGTCCATCGCTGAATCCATCTTTTCAGGGGTTGACTGTGCTGATGTCTCTGTTGAGTAGATGATACAGTGGTTTTTAGAGAGTAAGCTGATTTAAAAAACAAATGATTTTAGATTGCGATTTCATAGCAATCATAATAACATCTTCGTCATTTTCGATGGTATCACTTTGATGAGTAAAGATCTTATGATTATACAAATCTCACTAAAGTTGATATCACTCAGGTATTTTTCGTTCATATGATAGTATAGATCGGCAATTGACCAAATTATTCATCTCAGTAGATAGAGTTAGCATTAGCTCCATAAGATATTTAGGTGGTATGTTAACTTCAGTTGGAGTCTTATCAATTCTTCCGCCATTACCGTTTGAATAAGAATTTGGTTCATCCAATCCCAAGCAACAGCAGCACTTCTCTTAAATTCAATATGTGGGTCTGTGTCGATACTAAAGAGAGAATTATTAATTAAGTCTATCTATTTTCCATGTTAAACATTTAGGTATTTTACTTAATATAGTTTTCACATATCATTAAAGTTCGGTACAATTCTACCCAATACACAACTTTCAAATGTAGATAAATAATCCTGAGCTAAATCCTTTTTTGAATGAATAATTGTAAGTTTAACTTTTAAGACTTGTGAAAAGTTGAATATTTAAATACATACATTATAAAGCTTATCTTTGCCACTGCAAAATATCAATCCATTGGCCCAGTTTGGGTGGACTGTCTCCAACTGTATAAAGATGATTCACTTTAGAATTTGAATAAATTGAAGCTTAAAGTCATTAAATAAGCCATTTCTTCTCCACAAATATCATTGGAAGATCTTATGATATGTGTGTAAACTTGTATCCGACATTATTTCCAATAGCATATTGGTATTTATCGTTCTGGAAATCAATGCTTGTTTGAACCAAGCAGTAAAATGTATCATATTGAATTCAACTGTTTTGCTCAATTCTATATTCTCTTTTATCTCTAATAGCTGCGTATTTCACATTATAGGTAAGGGTAAATCCATGGTTTGGGTCATCCAGTTGGATTGGTATCTCGCTTGTTTTGGAAAATTCGTAGTTGCATTCTGTCATGGCAGGATCATAGTCACAGATAGTGCCAATCAATGGATCATGTGCGATTATAATAAACCGATAAAATATCATCTCCATAGTAGGAAACTGATATCATTTTGGGTCATTGTCCAGAATAGCAATTGTTTGTGGGAACAGGTGATTCTGTACAATCTTCAGAAACTTTTACTCCAGTTTGAAGTTCTAAAGTGATTTAAGTTTAAGAGTGAGGTCAACTTGAGCCGCCATAAGTTGAGGCTAATATTGTTTGGATGTTTCTTGGGTATTGGAATAATGTTGTTGATGTATACAATCTTTAATCTCAATTTGAATATTATTTTTGCCAACCGGCGAGGTCTATTAATTTTGATTGGTTGTTGAACTGTTAAGAATAAAGAAACTGCTTTGCTATTGAATATATAATAAAATTTCAATCAAAAATATTAAAAGAGTTAAACATACAAGTATCCTGATATTACATTGCTACCTTTACATGACTGATAGGATTCATAACTTCTAACCATACGATTGAATTTATAAACCAATGTTGGATGTTGAAAACATATTTGCACCACACCTCTCGAACCTTGTCCATTATGTCTATTGTTATCTCCTACACAAAAGTAGTTGTGCAGAGAGTTTGGATTGAATTCATTTCCATATTTTTGGATACATTGGAAAAGCAAGTTTAGCATGACTCCATTGTACCTGTTGGGTTCGACTTCCATCACTAAAATCTATTTTCTTGATAAGTATTGGCATCTTTCTTAAAGGCCAATGGTTTCAGGGAATTCCAAAACCATTACATTTGATATTTGCTTCCTTTGGTTCAAATGGATTATCGTGCATGTAACATTTCAATGAACAGCTTTTGTCGGAAATAATCTGCAATTCTCATCCAAAGATCAATTCCATCGACTGATTTGGATTACTTTCTCTTTTTTGACAATGTCGGTGAAGGATTTTTCAGGTTTTGAAGAACTTGGTATTCTAAATTTACTCAATTTTCATGAAATAAACAGCTTTTAGATTTCCTCCTATAATGACATTGTTTATATGCCAATAGCAATAAGTGTCTGAGAATTATTATTATTAATATCTACTATGTGTTGGGAAACAAGATTGTAAGAGTTGATTGCTTAATAAACTATTTTTAAACTTATAGAGATAGGTGTTTTTGTAAGAGATTATTTGGAAAGGTCTGTCATACATCTTATATGCGTTGTTTCTTGCTAAGTAATTCCATCACTATCTCAACATTTTGAATGAATAACAAAAGAAATGTTGACTGGTTGTAGAGAAACCCTAAAAAATTGTGTCCATCTTTGAGGACCCAAAATAACTTCTTTGGATGAATCTCTATATGACGGGAAAACTGGGTTTGAATGTTGAATATGAATTCCTGAAAGATCATCATCAAAAATAACCTATATGGTAGTGTATTAAGATAATTGAAAATATGATTTGAAAAGTAGAATTCTGCAACTTACAATTGATTTTTACATGTCAAACTTTTGAGTTTTCTTTTCATCAAATCGAATTGGATCGTTATTTGTTTCTTTGACCAATTTGATCATTGACAAACATATAGTAATAATCAGAATATTGGTTGAAGGTGGACTCGAGTGGACTGTATTTTTGTTGAAGTCTGGGTTATTTTTATGATGTTGAAGATTATCATATTTCTCCAACTTGCTAATCATCAGCACTGTCCATATAAAGATATGACTGTTTGCTTTCAGCTTTTGAGATTTTGTAAATGAACCCCAATCACAGGATCGTTGGTATTATCAATAGGTGATGTTTGTCCAAGACATGAAAGTGAATTCGATCGGTATGAAATTACATTCACAGTTCGAACACTATTGAACGAAAACAATAATGG
>RCNN01000522.1:0-10166 GCA_003667245.1 Heterostelium multicystogenum
GGCGAGGGAGCTTTGCTCCCGTTGGCTGCGCAGCAGCCCCAAAACCAGACACCTCACCCTCTCTGGAATATCTCGAATACCCTGAACAGGGGGCCGCTTCGCGCCCCAGCGGGAGCAAGCTCCCTCGCCACAGGGTCAGCGCCCGCCTAGAAGTAGCAATTCCTCCCTAGGGATCCTTCTCGACTAAGAAATTTTCTTGCCCCTCCCAACTCATGAAAAATAAGGACGAAAATTCATACATTTTTTTTAGCTTTTTTCATCCGGCGCGAATCGGCTCTATTCCATTCTCTTTATCAGAATTAATGTCTAGTATCGGATGGCAATCAAATTGCCACCACGTCTATACACGGATCTGAATAGGTAAGAGGCTCATATGGATTTTTTTGAAAAGCTCACCAGTCTGGCGGCTAAAGTCCGACTACAAGGCCCCGCAATTCAAACAGAAGAAGCCACAAAAAACGCTTTTGTAATGCCGTTTATAAATACAGTTTTGGGCTACGACGTATTTGATCCACAGGAAGTAACGCCTGAATTTGTCTGCGACATTGGGACGAAAAAGGTGAAAAAATCGATTACGCCATTATGAAAAACGGAGAGGTTTCAGATACTTATCGAATGCAAAAAATCGGTGAGTCACTCAGCATCAATCACGCGTCACAGCTATTTCGCTATTTCCACGTCACAAGCGCGAGGATTTCGATTCTCACCAATGGCCAGGTCTTATCGTTTTTTCACTGATCTGGACGCACCCAATAAAATGGATGAAAAACCATTTTTAGAGTTGGATTTGCTAGATATTGACGAATACTCAGTACCAGAGCTGACCAAGCTGACGAAGTCCGCCTTCGATGTAGATTCGATCATCAATGCGGCCGGAGAGCTGAAATACGTCAGCCAAATCAAAAAAGTGATCGCCGCACAAGTCATCAAGCCAGATGACGATTTCGTCAAAGTTTTCGCCTCTCGCGTGTACGAAGGGGTGATTACACAGAAAGTTTCGCGAGCAGTTTTTTTGAATTAACTCGAAAGGCGTTAAGTCAGTTCCTCAACGATCAGATCAATGATCGACTTAAGTCAGCGATGAGTGGCTCTATCCAGCCGGCGCTGGCCTCACTGCCCACGTCTCCCGCCGCTAATACCGAAGCTACAGAGCGTGACGAGTCAGAGGATAAAATACTCACCACCCTTGAGGAACTTGAGGGATATCACATAGTAAGAGCTGTCGTACGCTCGGTGGTGGATGCCAAACGAATTTGTGCAACGTGATACGCAGAGCTATTTTGGGATATTGCTGGACGACAATAATCGCAAGCCGATTTGTCGCCTTCATTTCAACCGCAGTCAGAAATACATTGGGATTTTTGACGAGGAGAAAAAATGAAAACACGACATCCGATTTCGTCGATTGACGATATTTACGAGTACTCAGACCACCTGAAGAAAACTGTGGGTTACTACGACTGAAGACCGGATGATGAGGGCTGCTAACGCAGCCCTACGCGGGCAAGCCCGCTCACCACAGGGATAAATATTTATCTCTCGGTGGCAGGCGTCATCGCTTGAGCGAGATCGTCTACAACTGCCTTGCCCATCTCGCATAGATAATGCGCTGCCCACGCATATTGCTCACCCGTACATCCATGGCGGCCTCCATTGCGAGTGTCTTGGAGTAGTGAAGCAGTGTGGATACATGTTCAAGCGCTTCACCAATGGGCATGCCTGCGTTGACGCGGAACAGAGGTTTCTCATTTTCGCCATAGTCCGCCGAAGGTAACTAGACCGAGCGTAATGATTGAGGACAGCGGTGGATCGGGGACGAATTTTTAGCCATGATGTCTCTTCTAAGTGAAAAAAGGGACCACCGCGACATGTCGCTAAACATAAAGGGGTGGCAGCTGTACGCAGGTTAGCGAACCGGTCACCTAGACACCCGGCAGATCCGAAGATCTCCCGCGCACAGCCGCCATAGCACGATATGGCCGGCAAAAAACCGCCTGCCAAGTATGTAAAGAGGTTGCGTCTTGGTGGTTCGGGCCGCTAAAACCCGTTCACTGTTTTCACAGCGAAGTCAGGAGGCTAGTGACCCAAACTCTAAGGCGCAATAGTGTTGAGATTCTCTAGGAATCGTCCTGCAATTTAAAGGGAATCGTCGTTGAATGGCCCTTTACTCAACACCTTTCTCACGTCCCTTTCACATCTATCCAACGACTCCACTTCTAAACTTCCCCCATCAGCCGTTCAACGGCCAGGGAGCAAGCGATGTGGCGGTACGCTGTAGTGCTGGGCTGTTGGCCCTGCTGTCGGGTTGCCAATCAACCCATGAGGATTTGCTGGCCAAGGGTTATCCACCCGCCTTCGCCGATGGCTATGACGACGGTTGCAGCAGCGGCCGACAGGCTGCCGGGGTGATCACCGGGGAATTTCGCAAGAACGTCCCGCACTACCTGAAAGACCGCACCTACGCCGAAGGCTGGGATGATGGCTTTCGCCAATGCAAGGCCATGCGCGAGAACGAAGACCTGAACGACTACAAGAATCGCCACTGGGACGACCGCGAACGCGCCTGGCAACAGGAAAAAGACCGCGACGCTGCCAGGGCCTTTCGCTCGCAATAGGTCGCTTCCAGACATCCAGCGAAACTTAACCCCTGCGACCATGGCCCAAACTCCATAGCAGGAGAACGTCATGAGTCGAGCTTTCGTCAACGAAGACAGCGCCGCTGCCCAGGCCAGCCAACCGGTGGAACGCCAGGTCAGCGCGCAACCCAATCACCTCACTGCCCGCGGACTTGCACAATTGCAGGCAGGGTCGCGCAGTTGCAGCATGAGCACAGCGAAGAATCCGCCAAGGGCGAGCAGGCCGATAAACAGCGCCAGGCCGACCTTGAGCGGGATTTGCGTTACTTCAACCAGCGCCTGCAAAGCGCACAGGTGGTGGCGCCGGCAACCTCCACCGACAAGGTGCAAATCGGCAGCTGGGTGACCTTTTGCCAACGAACAGGACGAAGAGCAGCGCATTCAGTTAGTGGGCGAAGACCAGGCCGACGCCACGGTGGGCCTGATCAACTGGGGTTCGCCCTGGGCCGCGCTCTGCTGGGTGCACAGGTGGGCGACGAGGTCCTGTGGAAGCGCCCCGTCGGTGATCAGTTGATCGAAATCCTGCGCATCGAACCCGAGGGTTAAACGATGCCCTGGGCCAGCATTGCATCCGCAACCTTCACGAAGCCTGCAATGTTGGCGCCCTTCACGTAGTTGACCCGGCCGTTCTCTTCGCCGTAGTGCACGCACGCATGGTGGATCGACTGCATGATGTTGTGCAGCTTGCTGTCCACTTCACCGGCGGTCCACAGCAGGCGCATGGCGTTCTGCGACATCTCCAGCCCGCTCACCGCCACCCCGCCGGCATTGGACGCCTTGCCCGGCGCGAACAGGATGCCGGCCTCGATAAAGATATCCACCGCCTCCAGGGTGGTCGGCATGTTGGCGCCTTCGGCCACGCAGACGCAGCCATTGCGCAACAGGGTGCGCGCCGCTTCGGCGTCCAGTTCATTCTGGGTGGCGCAGGGCAACGCGATGTCGCAGGCCAGTTCCCATGGTGCTTTGCCGGCGCGGAATTCCAGGCCGAAACGCGATGCCAGTTCGCTGATGCGCCCGCGCTGTACGTTTTTCAGTTCAAGCAGTGCCGACCATTGTTCTTCGGTCAAACCGCTTTCGCAGTACAGAGTGCCTTCGGAGTCGGACAAGGAAATCACCTTGCCGCCCAGGTCCATGACCTTGCGCGCCGCGTACTGGGCGACGTTGCCGGAGCCGGAGATGGCCACGCGCTTGCCTTCGACCCGCTCGCCGTTGCGCTTGAGCATTTCTTCAGCGAAGTACACGCAGCCAAAACCGGTGGCCTCCGGGCGAATCAGGCTGCCGCCGTAGCTCATGCCCTTGCCGGTCAGCACCGAGGTGAACTGGTTGCTCAGGCGCTTGTACTGGCCGAACAGGAAGCCGATCTCCCGGCGCCCACGCCAATATCACCGGCGGGCACGTCCACGTCCGAGCCGATATGGCGATACAGCTCGCTCATGAACGCCTGGCAGAAACGCATCACCTCGGCGTCGCTCTTGCCCTTGGGATCGAAGTCCGAGCCGCCCTTGCCGCCGCCCATGGGCAGCGAGGTCAGGGAGTTCTTGAAGGTTTGTTCGAAGGCGAGAAATTTCAGCACGCCCAGGTTCACCGACGGGTGGAAGCGCAGGCCACCTTTATAAGGGCCGATGGCGCTGTTCATCTGGATCCGGAACCCCGCGGTTGACCCGTACTTTGCCCTGGTCATCTTCCCACGACACCCGGAACACAATCGCACGCTCCGGCTCGCAGATGCGCTCCAGGATGCCCGAGTTCAGGTAGTGGGGATTGGCTTCAAGAAACGGCCACAAACTGCGCAGGACTTCTTCGACGGCCTGGTGGAATTCCGGCTGGTCGGGGTCGCGTTTCTTGAGGCGGGCAAGGAAGGATTCAACGGATTCGATCATGAAAAGTCTCGGCAAATTTATTGTCGTTAAAGGAGATTTGTCCCGGACTTTATCAATTCATGTCGCACCGCGACAGGGCAAAATGTCGCTTTTGTGAATTTAAATGGTGCATTAGATATAAATACAGGCGTTTTTTGCACCTTAATGAGGATTTCAATCCAGGCCTTGCACCAACAGTTAATCCGCTATCGCAGGCAAGCCAGCTCCTACATTTGATCCAGTACATCCATGACAATGCGGTCAACTGTGGGAGCTGGCTTGCCTGCGATGCAGACGACGCGGTGCACATGAAAACACGCAAAAAAAAGCGGAGCCCGAAGGCCCGCTTGTTCAAACCACCAACCCGGATCAGGCCAGCTTCTTGTGCCGTACACGATGCGGCTGGGCAGCAGCTTCGCCGAGGCGTTTCTTGCGATCGGCTTCGTATTCGGTGTAGTTGCCTTCGAAGAACACCGCCTGGGAGTCGTCTTCGTACGCCAGGATGTGAGTGGCCACGCGGTCAAGGAACCACCGATCGTGAGAGATCACAATGGCGGCGCCCGGGAAGTCCAGCAGGGCTTCTTCCAGGGAACGCAGGGTTTCAACGTCGAGGTCGTTTGACGGTTCGTCGAGCAGCAATACGTTGCCGCCTTCTTTCAGGGTCAGGGCCAGGTGCAAGCGACCGCGCTCACCACCGGACAGGTCCTTGACGAACTTCTGCTGGTCGCCGCCCTTGAAGTTGAAGCGACCCACGTAGGTGCGCGACGGGATTTCGTAGTTGCCGATACGGATCTGGTCGGAACCGTCGGAAATCTGCTGGAACACCGTCTTGCTGCCGTCGAGGTCGTCGCGGCTCTGGTCAACGCAAGCCAGTTGCACGGTTTCGCCGACTTCGATGGTGCCCGAGTCCGGTTGCTCCTTGCCCATCAGCATGCGGAACAGTGTGGATTTACCCGCACCGTTACCGCCGATCACGCCAACGATGGCGCCTTTTGGCATAGAGAACGACAGGTTGTCGATCAACACGCGGTCGCCGTAGCCCTTGCAGACGTTCTTGAACTCGATGACCTTGTCACCCAGGCGCGGACCGGCCGGGATGTAGATTTCGTTGGTCTCGGAACGCTTCTGGAACTCCTGGGACTGCATCTCTTCGAAACGCGCCAGACGGGCCTTGGATTTCGACTGACGCGCCTTGGCGCCTTTACGCACCCATTCCAGCTCGTCTTTCATGGCCTTTTCATGGGCCGACTGTTGCTTGGATTCGGCGGCCAGACGGTCGGACTTGGCTTCCAGCCAACCGGAGTAGTTGCCCTCGTAAGGGATACCGGCGCCACGGTCGAGCTCGAGGATCCAGCCAGCAACGTTGTCCAGGAAGTACCGGTCGTGCGTGATCGCAACCACGGTGCCCGGGAAGTCGTGCAGGAAATGCTCCAGCCAGGCGACGGAATCGGCGTCCAGGTGGTTGGTCGGTTCGTCGAGCAGCAGCATGTCGGGGGCCGACAGCAGCAGGCGGCACAGGGCCACACGACGCTTTTCACCACCGGACAGGTGTTCAACCTTGGCGTCCCACGCCGGCAGGCGCAGCGCGTCGGCGGCGACTTCCAGCTGGCGGTCCAGGTTGTGACCGTCGGCGGCTTGCAGGATGGCTTCGAGCTTGGCCTGTTCTGCCGCCAGTTTGTCGAAGTCGGCGTCTTCTTCAGCGTAGGCCGCGTAGACCTCGTCCAGGCGGGCCTGGGCGTTCTTGATCACGCTGACCGCTTCCTCGACCACTTCACGCACGGTCTTGGTCGGGTCCAGGATAGGTTCCTGTGGCAGGTAGCCGATGTTCAGGTCGGGCATCGGGCGGGCTTCGCCGTCGAACTCGGTGTCGACGCCGGCCATGATTTTTCAACAGGGTGGATTTACCCGAACCGTTGAGGCCGAGCACGCCGATCTTGGCGCCTGGGAAGAAGGACAGAGAAATGTTTTTCAGGATTTCCCGCTTCGGCGGAACAACTTTTCCCAGCCGATGCATGGTGAAGACGTATTGAGCCATGGTGAACCTAGCGTCAGTGACTGATGAATTAAGCGGGCGAAACCCGTGCCAGGCCATGCGCCGCGCGGGCCGTTGATGTCTATCAATGCCTGCGTGCGGTAGATGCCTGATTGTCTGGGGCTGGAACGCCCTCGCGTAACCGGCAAAGCTACCTGAATGCGGGTGGGCAGTCCAGCCAGGCGGGGCTGGCACTTTGCCACAAACACAAGGCATGCTAGCCGCCCTCCGGGCGTCCGGCTTATAGTGCACGTCGCGCGCCAGTCCAGCCAAACCGCAGGATCACAGTTTGTCCAACGTAACGCCGCCAACTCCCCTGCGCGCCGCTCATATAGCGCCGGGAGCGCCCCTGCACGGAACCCTGAAGGGCGCATTGGCGACGCTGGTCCTGTTGCTGCTCGCGTTATTGTTCTGGCAACTGCTGGACCAGTTGCAGCAAAACCAGAAAAACCAGCAGCAATACACCATCGACTACAGCGCCGACCTGGCCGAACAGATCAGCCTGAACATGGCCCTCAGTGCGCAGATTGCGCTGAACCTGCTGCCGATCGTCGAACCGCCGCGGGACGCCGAACAGCAACAAATCCTGATGCGCACCTTGCAACGCTCCTTGCCGGAGTTGCGCAGCGTCGCCCTGCTCGCCCCCAGCGGCGCGATGATCAGTGACAGCGCCAGCGACAGCCAGGACAGCGCCTGGCTCGAAGAACTGGTCAAGCGCAGCCACGCCCAGTCCTATTACCTGAGCAACAACAACGACGGCACCGTCATCTACCTGCTGCTGCACCAGCCCAGCGGCGGCACCAAGATGTACTGGGCCTTGCGCCTGGCCCCCAATTACCTGGCCAACCTGACCCGCCAGGATGGCCAGGGCCAGCGCCCGATGTGGGTCATCGAAAACCGCCTCAACCACCGGGTGGTCAGCCGTGACAGCGGGATGCCGGCCCAATGGGCCACCGCGTTGACCCCGGACGAATTGAACAAAAGTGTACTGGTCACGCCCCTGAGCAAGAGCGACTGGCAACTGCGCGGCCTGTTCGACCGCGCCGCCGTGCTGGAGCAACTGCTGCCAGCCTTTATCGGCAAATGCCTGTTGGGCCTGGCCTTCTCGCTGATCCCGGTGATCGTGCTGCTGAACATGCGCCGCCGCCAGCGCCAGGTGCACGAGGGCCGCCGGCGCTACCAGGATATTTTCGAAGGCACCGGCGTGGCGCTGTGCGTGCTCGACCTGTCGGGCCTGCGCGCGTTCTTCGATAGAGCCCGACTGCAAACCCGCGAGCAGTTGCAACAGTTGCTGCAAGACAACCCGGAACAGCGCCAGCAACTGCTCAAGGAACTGCGCATCACCGAGGTCAACCAGGTGGCGGTGCGCCTGCTGAATGTCGCTTCTTGCGAGCAAGCCTGGGAGCGCCTGATCGACGCCTGTCCGTCGAGCCCGACCGCCATCGGCAACCAGGTGATCGACGCGGTGCTGACCCAGCAGAAGCAGCTTGAACTGGAAATCCAGCTCAGCGATATCGAAGGCAACGACCAATACCTGTGGCTGGTGATGCGCCTGCCGGAACAACAGGACGACTTCAAGGCCGTGATCCTGAGCATCAGCGACATCACCAGCCGCAAGCTGATCGAGTTGTCACTGGTAGAGCGCGAGAGTTTCTGGTCGGACGTGGTGCGCACCGTGCCCGATCACCTGTATGTGCAGGACGTGATCAGCCAGCGGATGATTTTCAGCAACCACCACCTGGGCCACACCCTGGGCTACAACAAGCCCGAGCTGCAGCAGATGGGCGAGTACTTCTGGGAGAATCCTGCTGCACCCCGAAGACGCCGAGCGTTACCACGACCTGCGCCTGCAACAGCGCCAGGCCGGCTACCTGAGCCAGTTGCAGTGCCAGTTGCGCTTTCGCCACCGCAACAACCAATGGCGGCGCTTCGACATCCGCGAACAGGCCCTGGCCCGTGACAAGACTGACCAGGTGACGCGCATCATCGGCGTGGCCAAGGACATCACCGACCAGATCGAAGCCAGTGAATCCCTGCGTGACAGCGAACAGCGCTACCGCATGCTGGCGGAAAGCATCAGCGACGTAATCTTCTCCACCGACAGCAAGCTGGCCCTCAACTACGTCAGCCCTTCGGTGAACGCGGTGCTGGGCTATGACGTCGACTGGATCTTCGAAAACGGCTGGCAATCGACCATCGCCAACCCGCAGCAACTGACCGGTATCTACTCCCTGGTGGAGCAAGTCAGCCGCGCCCTGGACCAACCCGAATCCCTCGCGGCCTTGCGCAACGACGTGCAGACCCAGCTGTTCCTGTTCGACTGCCTGCGGGCCGACGGGCGCAAGATCCCCATCGAACTGCGCCTGGTGCTGGTGTGGGACGAACACGGCGCGTTCGAGGGCATCCTTGGCGTGGGTCGCGATATCAGCCAGCAGCGCCGTGCGGAAAAAGACCTGCGCATGGCGGCCACGGTATTCGAACACTCCACCTCGGCGATCCTGATCACCGACCCGGCCGGCTACATCGTGCAGGCCAACGAGGCGTTCAGCCGGGTCAGCGGTTATGCGGTGGCGGACGTGCTCGACCAGTTGCCGAACATGCTCACCGTCGACGAACAGCAGGAAGCCCACCTGCGCTACGTGCTCAAGCAATTGCACCAGCACAGCACCTGGGAAGGCGAAGTGTGGCTCAAGCGCCGCAACGGCGAGCATTACCCGGCCTGGGTCGGAATTACTGCCGTGTTCGATGACGAAGGCGACCTGGCCAGCTACGTGTGTTTCTTCAGTGACATCAGCGAACGCAAGGCCAGCGAGCAGCGCATCCACCGCCTGGCCTACTACGACGCCCTGACCCACCTGCCCAACCGCACGCTGTTCCAGGACCGCCTGCACACCGCGCTGCAATCGGCGGAACGGCAGAAGTCGTGGGTGGTGTTGATGTTCCTCGACCTAGACCGCTTCAAGCCGATCAACGACTCCCTGGGCCACGCCGCCGGCGACCGCATGCTCAAGGAAATGGCCACCCGCCTGCTGGGCTGCGTCGCCGAAGACGACACCGTGGCGCGCATGGGTGGCGACGAGTTCACCTTGCTGCTGCAACCGCGGGTCAACCGTGAGATGGCGCTGAACCGGGCGATTCACGTGGCCGAGCAGATTCTGGCCAGCCTGGTGAAGCCGTTCGTGCTGGAGGGCCGCGAGTTCTTCGTCACCGCCAGTATCGGCATCGCCCTGAGCCCGCAGGACGGCAACGAACTCAGCCAGTTGATGAAAAACGCCGACACGGCGATGTACCACGCCAAGGAGCGGGGCAAGAACAACTTCCAGTTCTACCAGGCCGACATGAACGCCAGCGCCCTGGAACGCCTGGAGCTGGAAAGCGACCTGCGCCACGCCCTGGAACAGAACGAATTCGTGCTGTATTACCAGCCGCAGTTCAGCGGCGACGGCAAACGTTTGACCGGCGCCGAAGCCCTGCTGCGCTGGCGCCATCCGCGTCGCGGGCTAGTGCCGCCGGGGGACTTCATCCCGGTGTTGGAGGAGTTGGGGCTGGTGGTGGACGTGGGTGACTGGGTGATCAGCGAAGCCTGCCGCCAACTCAAGACCTGGCACCAGAACAAGGTGCGGGTACCCAAGGTCTCGG